>CAUYQG010155344.1:0-13893 GCA_963574415.1 Tarsius wallacei
GAGCACCGCAGCATTTTCCCTGCTTCTACCTAGGGCTCCCTCCTGCCAGTTAGTACCTCCAGGGATCAAACTCTTTACCTCTGTCTGGGCAGGGCGAGCACTTTAGCTGCTGGTTCACAGGGAGGCCCTGGGGGCTCCAGGGGAGAAGTCAGGCCCCTGGAGGAGCCCTCTGGGTGCTGAGGTAGTGGCCACATGTGTCCAGTGGTACAGAGGAGGTATTTCCATATTCTAACATCTGGTTCAGCTCCAGTGGTGCCTCTGGTGAATTTTTGCCTGTGTACCTTTCCTCTTTATTTTGCCATACTGGCTTTCTTCTCGTTTTTGGAAATGTTCACACTCCCATCAGTCAAAAATATTCTCTCCCCAGCTTCTGCTCATCCTTCAGATCTCAATTCAAGGTTCACCTCCTCAGGGGAGCCTCCCTGACCCCCTCCCAGGCCCATCATCCCCCTTCTCATCCTCTCAGAGGACCACGTCTGTTTCTGATTACCTGTGTTTCTGGCTCAACACTGCTTCCTCGGCACCTATTGACAGTGCGTGGTAGATGCCCCGCAATCACCGTTGTTGAACGAATACAATAAGAACCGTGTTAAGAGATTGCACTTGTAATAATATTTGACAGTGCTTGCTGTGCTGGGTGTTTCCTTTACTCACTATGTACATTTTTGGCATTCTTAATTTCCACATATTGGTTTACTTTTGCAGGTACACTATGTCCATGGCTAATTTGTCATCAGGAGCACCTGGTTTCTACCCATCCTGCAGAGGCTACTTTGCACATCCATAGTTTCTCAGACACCTGGCGCTCGGTGGCACCTGGTACCCACTCAACCAGGGGGTGTGCACACATTCCCGGCACGGCCCACAGTGCAGGTGAGAATCACACCAACGCGGTCAACGGTGATGTGGAGGAAGACACCCAAGCGCCTGGACTGGTCAGTTGAGAAGTCGGTCAAGAGCTTCTTTTCCTGAGCGCTTGTCTAGTGCTGGGAGTGTGGGAGTGAGTAAGACAGAGCCAGCCCCCACCCTCCAGGAGCTTATGTTCTGGTGGGGAAAGACATGCTCTCACCAGATCAACCAGTGAGCAAATGGCCACACCGATCAGGTTGAGTTTCGAGAAGAAAATGGAGCGATTTGATATAGAAAAACTAGGGGTGGTGGGAGAGTAGAGGGTGGTCTGGGAAGGCTTCTCAGAGGAGGTGACATCTGACTGAGCCCTGTAGGATGAGGATATGAGATGGATTCAGCTGCCAAAGAGTCTGGAGAGGAGAATTCCAGGCAGAGGTCACAGCCAAGAGGAAAAGGAACAGAACTGGCAAAGAGCCCGCTGTCAAGTCAGGGAAGACCACTTCAGCCTCAGTTTTCTCATCTGTAAAGCGATGACTGTGGTTCTCACTGCAGAGATTGTAGCTCTCCTTGTCAAAATTATGATTATTGCTCAGAAGTGGCTTCCACAAAGTCGATGCTTCCTCAATTACATGCCGTGACTTTCAATGGAGGATATGGTGTAGGCCCTTGGGACTGACAACGACGCCGGGTCCCCACACGCAGACACACGCCGCACACACACACGCATGCACACACACACGCAAAGCACCCACACTGGATTTCAGCTGTGGCTGCAAGGCCTCACTCCCAGATGCTGCCGCGGAGAGAGTGCAGATCTTGGCATTTAAGTCACTCAAGCATCCACGTGCTGCCTGAGGCACAGAAGGAGGCGGGCGAGGTGGTGGGTGGGGACCAAGCCGCTTCATTAGCATATCAGCACCCCAGGAACCCTCCCCCAGGTTCCCCCGCACCACTCTCGGGGAGACAGAAGAGCCTTTGGCAGCAAAAACTGGGTGCTTAAGAGTAGCCCAGACACCAAGCCAGTGTGCAGGCAAGGAGTTGAGTGTGAGGTGAGAGAATCAACGGTGTGTGGGAGAAACAGGTGATCCCTGGAGGGAAGCAAGCAGAGAGAAAAAAGGACAAGACAAACAAAAGCAAATAATAATAATAATAATAATAATAATAACAACAATAATAATGATATAGAAACAATTCCGTCTCTTTTGATGCCGTGGACTCCTTCCCTAGCCTAGAGATGTGGGGTACTTCTCTGAGTTCAGGGGGTGCCAAGACAGTGTACGGCAGTTTTTAAAAAGTCTTCCTTATCTCAGTTCACATTGAATCCACCAGGAAATCCTTCCTCCACACCTTTGTTTCAATAGCTTTTAAGGGGTGCAAATAGTTTTTGGTTACATGGTTGCCTTGTGTAGTGGTGAAGAAGTCTGGGCTTTTTTCTTTTTTTTTTTTGAGTTGGAGTCTCACTTTGTCACCCAGACTGGAGTGCAGTGGCCGCTCCCAGCCACTGCAGCCTCGACCCACTGGGCTCTGTCGATCCTTCCGCCTCAGCCTTCCGAGTAGCCGGAATTACAGGCACGCGCTTCCTCGCCCGGCTGATTTTTTGATTTATTGTAGAGACGAGGTCTTGCCAAGTTGCCCAGGTGGGTCTCGAACCCGCAGGCTCAGGCAATCCACTCACTTCAGCCTCCCAAGGCGTGGGATTCCAGGCTGAGCCACTAAGCCCGGCTGAAGTCTGGGCTTTAAGTGAACCCACCACTCCCACCTGTGCACATTGTTCCTGACAGGTGATTTTTTTCACCCCTCCACCCCTTCTCCCCTTCCCCTTATGAATCTCCAACATCTGTGATACCATTCTCTCTGCCTTTGCAGATTCTCAGTTTAGCTCCCACTTGTAAGTGAGAAAAGGCAGAAAAGGCAGTGTTTGGTTTTCTGTTTCTGGGTTCATTCCCTTAGGACGATGGTCTCCAGTTTCATCCAAGTTGTTGCAAAATACATTATTTTATTCTTTTTGGTAGCAATCCTTCCACCTCAGCCTTCTAAGTAGCCAGAACTACAGGTGTGTGCTACCATACCCGGCTAATTTTAAAAAAATTTTTTATTGTATAGACAAGTTCTCACCAAGTTGCCTGGGCTGGTCTTGAACCCGCAGATTCAGGCAATCCACTCCCCTCAGCCTCCCAAAGTGCTGGAATTACAGGCTGAGCCCCGAGTCCAGCCCCATGGTGTATATAAACCACATTTTCATTATCTGCTGATCAGTGGTTGGGCATTCCACAGCTTTGCAATTGTGAATTGGGCTACGATGAGCATTTGAATGTAGGAGTCTTTTTTATATAGCGACCTCTGTTCCTTTGGGTAGATACCTAGTAGTGGGATTGCTGGATCAAATGGCAGATCTGCTTTTAGTTCCATCAGGAAATTCTACCGGTTCACCTTTCAGAATACATCTGGAATGTGGCCAGACCATCCATCCCACCCCCAGTGGCACCCGACCGGTCTCAGCATCCACTGTGCCTCACCTGGGCTAATGAAAGGGTCTCCTTGCGGGTCCTGTTTCTTTCTACCTCATCCCTCCAACACATGACCAGAGCGACACTGTTTAAGATGCATTGGGGAACAGGCCTTGCAGAGCCACTTGCAAAGTTTTGGGAGGGGACTCCAGTAACACCTTCATATGCTCACATATTTTTGCAAAATCTGCAAATTAGGATCCTTAAGCTGCAATTCCTGGTGTTCAGTAGATCTGTGGGGCGACTGTAATTAATATTCTTCGATTGTACCTTTCAGAATAGCTGAAAAAGAATAATCTAGATGTCCATGGCATAAAGAAAAGATAAATACTTAAAGTTATTGATATCCCAATCACCCTGACTTGACTATATGAAAGTATCAAATTATCACATGTACCTCCAAAATATGTACACCTCTTATGTATCAATAAAAAATTTAAAAAATGGAAAAGTCTTGGAATTCACTCCTCTCAAAAATACACTGTAATTGAGGGCACGTCATCTCTTGATTCTTTTTTTTTTTGAGTTGAAGTCTCACTCTGTTGCCCAAGCTGGAGTGCAGTGACACACTCACGGCCACCCCAGTGTCGACCTGCTGGGCTTTGGCAATCCTTCCACCTCAACCTTCTAAGTAGCCAGAACTACAGGCATGCGATACCACACCTGGCTAATTAAAAATTTTATTGTAGATTTGAGGTCTCACCAAGTTGCCGGGGCTGGTCTCAAACCCGTGGACTCAGGCAATCCACTTGCCTCAGCTTCCCAAAGTGCTGGAATTACAGACTGAGCCCCTAGCCCAGCCTCTCTCTTGATTCTTAATATTGGAGAGACTAGCCGGGCTCAGTGGCTCAGCCTGTAATCCCGCACTTTGGGAGACTGAGGTGAGTGGATTGCCTGAGCCTGCGAGTTCAAGACCCGCCTGGGCAACTTGGCAAGACCTCATCTTTACAATAAATAAAAAATTAGCCGGGTGTGGTAGTGCGCGCCTGTAGTTCCAGCTACTTGGAAGGCTGAGGCGGAAGGATCGCCGGAGCCCAGCAGGTCAAGGCTGCGGTGGTCGGGAGTGGCCACTGCACTCCGGTCTGGGCGACAGTGAGACTCCAACTCAAAAAAAAAAAAAAAAAAATTGGAGAGACTGAGAGAATTTGGGGATAAATGGTAAATTGAGTTGGGTGTGCATTTTTATTTGAAGGCAATTTGTATGTTTGTGGTTCACAGTAGCTGCCACAGTGTTGAAATGGCTTCCAGAAAAACTCCTACCACCGATGGGCTCAAACCGAGGCTGTACAGTGACATGGGTTGTACACCGATACCGCTTCTGCGGTTCCCGGCGCAGGAGCATGTGGGTGTTAGAAGGGCGTATTGGTTTCCTATCGTTGCTGGCTGGAACAAATGACCACAGCATGGGTGGCTTAAGACAGCAGAAGCATATTGTCTCATGTCGTCCTGGAGCCCAGCAGTCCGAAAACAGCATCATGGCCAAATCAGGGCATGCGCAGGGCGGTTCTCCATCGGGGAGCACGAGGGGAGACCCATGCCTCGCCTCTTCCAGCTTCTGGTGGCTGTTCCCGTTCTTTGATTTGCGGCTGTGTCCCTCCGATCTCTGCCTCCACGGTCCCACGACCTTCTCTTCTTCGGAGTGGGTCTAATCTCCTTCTGTCTCTCTCTTATAAGGACGCTGGTCGTGACATTCAGGGAAATGACCTAGATAATCCAGGAAAGTCTCCTGATTTCGGAATCTTAAAGTCACAGCGTGGTCCAAGGAGATGCAGGGAGACCATTACTGGGGCTCGTGGCCAAGACTATGCAAAGATTCAAGTTCAAGAACTTCTTTTATTTTCTGAGTTGGAGTCTCACTCCGTCACCCAGGCTGGAGTGCAGTGGCACACTCATGGCCACCCCAGCGTCGACCTGCTGGGCTCAGACCATCCTTTTGCCTCAGCCTTCCAAGTAGCCGGAACTACAGGTGCCCACTACCACGCCTGGTTTAATTTATTTATTGTAGAGGTGAGGTCTTGCCAAGTTGCCCAGGCTGTTCTTGAACCTGTGGGCTCAGGCAATCCCCTCACCTCGGCCTCCCAAAGTGCTGGGATGACAGGCTTGAGCCACCACGCCCAGCCACTTCTTTTGGCCACTTTTGGCTCAGTGAGGAAGTCAACACACAGAGGATGGTCCAGGCTGGAGGAGCAGGGAGAAGCTGAGTTGAGTCCTCCTGACATGCTGGATCACACACGGCCTGAAGCCCTCCTCCCCCCACCTCTGACCTCTTCAGCTATAAACCCAATAAATTCCCTCTCTCTTTTAAGGTACTTTGAGCTAGATGATCTGTCAGTTACACCAAAGAGATTTCTAGGTTCACAGAGACCAGGCAATAAAAAAAAAAAAAAAAGAGATTTCTCCTTGATATTCTCTTTAAGTCTCAGTTTCTCATCTTAGAAAGGAGCTGAAATACCTTGCAGAGTTATGATCGCACTTAAATGAGATGGCTTATTTGGAAAGCATACATGTTGGTTCCCGGTACACAGAGATTGTCTTTGTGAATGATGACTGTTAATACTTAACCATTTACTCTGATAAGAGAAGAATGAACAGAACTTCTAGAAATCTGGATACCTTTGTATTATGTTTAATGAAATCATGGAACCTTAGAATCCAATACCCCCACTCAATCTTCCAGGTCCTGCAAGAGCTCCTGGGAGCATTTTTCTGGCCTGGGATGGCTTCTTCCTGGGCTGTCCAATTCATTGCCCAAGTGTGATCCATTTTATTCTGCTCTTGGAGGGAGCTGCACCCTGTCTCTCTGGTTCTTGGTTCCATGTGTTTGGGGGTGAGGGTGGAGAGCAGTGACTTTGATACTCAATTCTAGACTATTCTGAATTCTGCAGAGGATTCACCTTTGGAAATCTTGTCTGTTTTAAGTGTCTACTGTTGTGTTCCCTTGTCCCAGGGCTGGAAGACTGCCCTGCCTTTGGTGGAAGCAACAGGCAGGTGGGAGGCATACACATGTATCTAGGGGAAAAGTTTCTGGGCACACACACGTGTGTTGATGTGTGCTTGTGTGCCCCTGTGTCTGAGGCTCAGATCCTCCCCGCCTCTGTTTGATTTCAGAAGCACACATACCGCACATCTGCACCGTGTGCAGTTTCCAGGCACTGGAATTGCATCTAGAGGCGATTTGCTAATTGCCCATTAATGGCTTCACTGGGACTCCTGGGCCCCAACTTTCCTGCGTAGACCCTTAGACGGAAGATGCAGGCCTGGCATGGAACAGGTGACGTGAGGTCTGAGGAGGAGCTGCATGTATGTGTGTGCGTGCATGCGTGTGTGTGCGCACGTGTGTGCCTCCGTCGTGGGTCTTGGGGCTGTGGAATTTCCTGCCACGTCTGTGGAGCCGTGTCTGAGGCTCAGGGCTTCAGTCTATGCAGGAAACGTCCTCCTTTTGGGCTCTTGGGCCTGCTCTGGGTGGGCTTTGCCTTCCCACACTCCACATGGGAATGAAGGCAGAGTTGCTGAGTGGGAACAACGGGGAGTTGGCTGGAGGAATCCGGCAGACGGGAAACAGAGTTTTCCTCCTGAGTAGTTCTTCTGAAATGACTTATTCAATAACTGCCTTGGCGGTGGGTGGCAGGAGGGAGTGAGTCTTGGTCTCACCAGGAGCCCAGCTTCTTTCCTGCTGACTAAGTTCGTATCTGTCAGTCGAGCACCTTCTCTGCTCCAGGCACAGGGCTGGGAGCTGGCATTACTGGTCTCAGCCCCAGCAGGGCCCGGTCTGACAGAGGAAGTGCACACGAAGTCACTCCTGGTGCACACAGGCGAAGTGATGGCTGGGTGCTTGGGTGGGGTGGATGTGGAGGATTCAGGGCAATTCAGGAAGGCTTCCTGGAGGCAGTGAAGACCCAAAATATGCATCGGAGTTTATTAAGTGAAGAGTGCTTTAGGCATGCGCAAAAGGCCTGTGACAGGAGTGAATGGAGACTGGGAGAGGTCTGGAGACAGTCAGAGGGCGGAAGGAGATGAGACTGGGAGCAGAGGAAGGGGATACCAGACCACACAGATCCATAGGTGAGCTGGGGTTTCGGGTGCTAATTGGGGGAGCAAATGCCTAGAAATCAACCTACGGGTGAACACTGATGATCACTTCAACGGAGTAAGAGGATTTCTAGGTTGCCTTTATTGTATTTAATGTGCTTATTGCATCCTGTCCTCACCAGGCGGTATGGGAGCAGCGACAGGACTGTCCTGTTAGGGGCTGAGTGGCTGTTGCCTAGAACAGGGCCTGACGCCCTGATGGGTGCTTGATACATAGTGCTTGAGTGAATAATCAATAGATGTACAGATAAACCATACAGGATGAGGGCCCAGAGGGAGAAGAGAGTTCTCTGACAGATCAGTTCCATAGTTTTTGGGTCCTGGTACAGACGGAAAATTCCAGGCTGCCAGTTCAAAAATGATGAAGAATTTCCAGATGGTGATAGCAGGACATTAAGCCAAATACAGAGTCCTTCTGAGGGCGGGGGGCCGGTGTGACTGCACAGGTCACAGGTCCGCGAAGCCACCCAAGTTGGAGTTGACCCTGGAAGACTTCATGGGGGGGCAAGGCAGGCTACCTAGCTTATACATGGGAGATGGAATGGAAGATTACTGAGCTGGAGTTGGAGAACGTTCCCTGGCTCATAATAGACATGAAACTGACACAGAAAATCATAAAAAAGCCAGCACTCCCTACCGTCCAGCCATCCCCCTCTTGGAGATTTCCCACCCTCCCCTCTCTCAGGGGTGTATTTTTGGTTTATAATCAAGCTCTTTCCTTTACTTTCTGAGTCATCCTTAAATTCTTTCCTGAAACAGAGTCAAGAGCCTGGTCCCTAGGCACGGGTCAAGACTCACACCTCTTGGGAAGAGACTTCCAGCTCCCCAAGGAGTCAGCCACAGCAGTGCTGGGTCTCACTGGGGAATACGATTCCTCTTTCTTTCTCCCCCTCTTCTTCTCTCTCTCTCTCTCTCTCTCTCTCTCTCTCTGTCTCTGGCAATCTTCACTGCTAGAATCAGAGGCATTTGAGCTGGATCAAATCTGGCCAGTGGGAAAGAACATCCTCAGATGAAGGCATAGAGCAGAAATGACAGGGAGGCGAATGAGCTGCCCATGGACCATCGACTCCTGATTAGAGCCCAGGGTAAGTGGTGGGGGCATGGGAGTACAGGGGTGGACTCCAAAAAAACCCGTAATGGTTTTTTGGAAGGTGGACCCCTTGTGTACAGGCTTCCCCTGCTAGGTAAGTGTTCTAGGATCCCATCGGCATCAGTGCACCAGCTAGCCTTGTTGTAAGAGGCTGTGTTCGACTCCAGTGAATTTCTTGGAGATTCTTTCGACACGTTTGCCCATTTCATGACAGGCGGCTTACACGACTTGTCCACACCAAGCTGAGTGTTCAGCAGTTTTTTTTTTTAACCAAAAATGGCACGACCCCGTTGCGTCACTCTCCCTATTCACCCGATCTCACCGTGAGATCTGTTTCCTTGCATGAAAACAGTCCTCAAAGGGAAACATTTTGCTGATGTGGAAGAAGTGAAACCAAAAAAAATGGCAGAAGGATTAAAAGGCATCAAAATGAACGAGCTCAAAAACTGTTCTGAACAGTAGAAAAAGCGTCTCGATAGATGTATTGCATCCAACAGAGAATACTTTGAAGGTGACTGAAGCTTAAACATGTAAGAATAAACACACAGTGTTTTATAAATAATTCCCATTTGTTAGGGTACCCCCTCGTATTTTCTTCTACTGTTTTCTTAAAAGCTAAATCTTGTTCCTTTGAGCTCTGTTTTGGGGTGGGTTTCATCACTTATAGATGAACTCAGGCTCTGGTGACATCAGAGGTAATTTTCCATTTCTGTCATGTCTCGATGAGGCCTGAGGACCGTGCACGAGCTCACCCCTAATTGTAATGTGTTCTTCTCCGTGTATCTGTTTTTTGCAACTAAGTGACAGCCAGCGGCTAGGATGGCTCTTACTCAAACCCAGTCCCCTGGCACGGTGCTCATGGACGTCAGCAGCCTTGCTACTGGGCTGCAGTGAGGTCACAGTGTAGCACACCGCCTTGTGTTTGCAGGTCTGCAGTGGCGTGGCAGACACAACACTGGGTGGGAGAAAACATGAGTGGAGTGTGGGTGGCAGGGTGTGTTTTGGGGTTGGTGTGAGGGGGAATCGGAGGGCTTGCCAGGGTGAACAGCATGAATGCCACCGTGGGAGCTCTGGGAGGCTTAACTGGCAAGAGTGTCCTTTCAATCTGTGCTAGTTCTCTGGGGCCGCATGACAAATAACCACAGAGTGGCTTGAAGTAATAGAAATGGAGCCAAGGTGTTGACTGGGCCGGGCTCCCTCAAGGCTCTTGGGGATCTTCCCTGCCTCTCCTAGTGTCTGCTGTCTCCGGACAATCCTTGGCATCCTTTGGTTTACAGCTGCATCCTTCCAGTCCCTACCTCCGTTGTCATAGGGCGCTTCTCCCTCCACGTCTGTGTCCAGTTTCCCTCTCTTAAAAGAACACCAGTCATTGGATTTAGAGACCACCCACATCCAGTGCAACCTCATCTTAGTTTGATGACAGCTGCAAAGATCCTGTTTCTGAATAAGGTCACCCTCACAGACAGTTAAGGGAACTTGAATGTGTCTTTTGAGGGGACACAATTCAACCCATAAACCACTCCAAATCTCCTTTGCTGCAAAGATATTAAGAATCAGCCAGGTGCGGCGGCTCACGCCGGTCATCCCAGCACATTGGGAGGCCGAGGTGAGAGGATTGCCTGAGCTCAGGGATTCGCGACAAGCCTGGGCAACTTGGTGAGACCTCATCTCTAATCGCCGCAAAAAAAAAAAACAAAACAGCTAGGCATGGTGGCACGTGCCTATAGTTCCAGCTACATGGAAGTAGGAGGTGGAAGGATCACCTGAGCCCAGCAGGTCGAGGCTGTGGTGGCCATAAGCGTGGCACTGCTCTCCAGCCTGGGCGGTGGAGCGAGACTCCTACTCAAAAAATAAATAAATAAGTAAATAAAAATTAAAAAAATTAAATCAAAGTTATAAAGAATCATGAGTGGCCGGATGTGGTGTCTCATGTCTGTAATCCCGGCGCTGTGGGAGGCTGAGGCAGGAGGATCACCTGAGACCAGGAGTTCGAGACCAACCTGGGAAACAGGGCAAAATCCTGTCTCTACAAAAAATAAATAAAAAATTAGCTGCATATGGGAGCATGCACCTGTAGTCCCAGCTATGCAGGAGGCTGAGGCGAGAGGATCGCCTGAGTCTAGGAGTTCCAGGCTGCAGTGAGCTATGTGGCACCACTGCACTCCAGTCTGGACAACAGAGCAAGACCCTGTCTCAGGAAAAAAGGAAATCACGAGTAACCCTTGGTGAACTGATTCTGTGTACACGATGCCTTGGCTCATTTGCTCAGCTGCTATATCAAGTAGATTGGGAGGAGATTTTAGCTCCTTTTGCAGTTTGGGAAATTGAGGTACACTGCAATTTTAGGGGCAGCAAAGGACTGTTAAGAATACTTAGGGGCCGGACTCGGTGGCTCAGCCTGTCATCCTAGCACTTTGGGAGGCCGAGGCGAGTGGCTTGCCTGAGCCCGCGGGTTTGAGACCAGCCCGGGCAAGTTGGCGAGACCTCGTCTCTACAATAAATCAAAAATTAGCTGGGCGTGGTAGCGCGTGCCTGTAATTCTGGCTACTTGGAAGGCTGAGGCGGAAGGATTGCCTGAGCCCATTGGGTCAACACTGGGGTGGCCGTGAGTGTGCCACTGCTCTCCAGCCTGGGCGACAGAGTGAGACTCCAACTGAAAAAAAAAATAATAATACTTGGGGGAAAAGACAGAAATTTAGCAGCAGAAGAAAGAAGGAAGGAAAAGGGGAAAACAGAACTGAAGAAATGTGACAAGCCCCCAGGAGTGCTGCTGAGTCTACACCCGCCAGGTTTTCACTCACCAGCAACCACTCAATATTTATGGCGCCTTTCCTGTGTGGTGAGCAATGGACCAAACCCCTGACCTGTCCTTCCGTTTAATCTGTGCGTTAACCTTCTGCGGTGGGTATGATCGCTACAGGTGGAGTATCCCTTACCTGAAATGCTTAGGACCAGACGTATTTGGGATTTCAACATTATTTTGGATTTTGGAATATTTGCATGATAATGATCGGTTCAGCATCCGAAAATCTGAAATCCAAAATGCTCCAATGAGCAGCTTCTATAAGCATCATGTTGGCATTCAAAATGTCTCAAGTTTTGAAGCCTTTTGGATTTTCTAATCAGGGATATTCAGTTTGTGTTTCCCATTTCCAGAGAGGAAGCTGAGTGAGGTTCACAGAGGTATAAATGGGGAAGGCAAGGTTCATACCCAGGCAGGCTCAACCCAGAGCTCACAGTCCATTTCTGCACTTTTCCTACTGCTGGCTGAGACATGGGCAAAGGCTTGGTCCACAGTGTCCCGTCAGGACCTGCCAGGCTCTACTGCAAGGTGTTCCTAATAGTTGGAATCCCAAACTACAGGGAGCGAGATGGTCAGACAGTTCAAAAAGCGGGATATGGTTGAAAATAGGATGTAGGTTGGACACAGTGGCTCACGCCTATCATCCCAGCACTTTCGGAGACTGAGGCAGGAGGATCGTCTGAGCCTAGAGGTTCAAGATCAGCTTGGGTAACATGGCGGGACCTCGTCTCTACACAATAAATCAAAAAATTAGCCGGGCTTAGTGGTGTGCACCTGTAGTCCCAGCTACTTGGAAGGCTGAGGCGGGAGGATTGCCTGAGTCCAGCAGGTTGAGACTGTGGTAGCCATGATTGTGCCACTGCACTCTAGCCTGGGCAACAGAGTGAGACTCCGACACAAACAAACAAACAAAATCCCATTGACTTAAAAAAAAAAAGAAAATAGGATATAATGCTGTCTTAAGAGGTAAGTCGCAGAGTGTAGACAAAGGGGGTTGACAGTCTTTTTTTTTTTTTTTTAAACCATATAACCTGTCATGACTCCACAGAAAATATGCAAAAGAATGAGAATGGCTATGTTCCAATAAGACTTTGTTTATCAACACTGAAATTTGAATCATGTACAATTTCCATGTGTCTCAAAATACTATTCTTTTCTTTTGATTTTTCCATCAGCCGTTCGAAAATTCTCAGCTCACGGGTTGCACACCCAGCCGGCAGGCTGGGTTTGGCCGCGGGCTGTGGTTGGCAGACTCCTGGGATAGACTCAGGCTGGGGCTTGTTTGCTGAGACACACAAAGACTTTGCCTCCTGGGGAGGACACAGGCGCAGGTGGTCAGGCTTGAGACTTTCCATCCCAATAGTGACCAGGGCAGAGAAGGCCAAGTGAGTTGTGGGATCCCTGAAAAGGACATTGTTTTTTATTATTTTACTATTTTATTTTTTTTAAGTCAGAGTCTCACTGTCGCCCAGGCTGGAGTGCAGTGGCATGCTCACGGCTACCACAGCCTTGGCCTGCTGGGTTCAGATGATCCTTCTGCCTTCCAAGTAGCTGGAACTACAGGCGTGTGCCACCACGCCTGGCTGATTTTTATTTATTTATTTGTTGTAGAGACTAGATATCGCCGTGTTGCCCAGGTTAGTCACGAACCTGTGGACTCAGGCAATCCTCTGGCCTCTGCCTCCCAAAGTGCTGGGATTACAGGTGTAAGCCACCGTGCCCGGCCAAGGAGGACATTGTTTTTTAACCCTGTTCACACCCACCCCAAAGTTCTAGCATTCAAAATTACTCCGCAAACACGGAAGGATGAGAGACATGGCGGCTCTGCTTAGGGGCCCAGAGCCAGGGTGTAGATAAATACCCTTTCCCAGAGCGTCTGCCGTCAGCAGGGCCCACGTTCCCACGAACTCCCCAGGTGTCTGTCCACGGTGCGCATTGAGGCAGGGTGGGGCTGGGGCCTTGAACCAGGAGAGCGGAGATGCCTGGGAAGATGGCAGAGGCTGCAGTACTGGCCAGTCTTGTCTTCGCAGGGCCTGGAAGGAGAGTATTGGTGACAGCAGTGTGGAGAGGCCAGGATGAGTGTTCCAGATGCAGCGTGGGTGGATCAGAGAGGCCTGTGGGTGCGTCGTGTGTGTGTGTGTGGGGGGGAGGGGTGCATGGGTTTGTGAGAGTCTCATGACTCCTGAGCAGGACAAGTGGGGAAGGGGCCCAGCCTCTCACTTTCCTGATGGATTTTTTTTCTGGGGTGGCTGCTGTGTTAGACCCTTCGGGGAGAGGAGGATGAAAAAGGGTTACTCCAGCCAGGCTCGGTGGCTTAGCCTGTCATCCCGCGCCTTGGGAGGCTGAGGTGAGTGGAATGCCTGAGCCCGCAGGTTCGAGACCCGCCCGGGCAACTTGGCAAGACCTCATCTCTACAACTTGGCAAGACCTCATCTCTACAATAAATCAAAAAATTAGCCGGGCGTGGTAGCGCGTGCCTGTAGTTCCAGCTACTTGGAAGGCTGAGGCGGAAGGATCGCCGGAGCCCAGCAGGTCGAGGCTGCGGTGGCCGGGAG
>CAUYQG010155346.1:0-61032 GCA_963574415.1 Tarsius wallacei
GCTTAGAATAAGATAAGTTTCATAAATTTTATAGATATAAGGTTAAGTTAGTAAGGTTAAGAGTTTAGCATGTGGTAATGGTGATAACCACAAAAGTAAGTTTTAGGCTTTGACGTTTTTAAGCAATATGTATTAATCATTCGCTTTGAAATTATACCATGTAAGAGTTTTTTGTGGAAATGTACAGTGACTGTAACCAAGAAATGAAGTCGGCTTGTAACTGTATAACCACAAAGTGACCAATTCGTGAGTGTGATTTTACTATAAATAAATGATATCTGACCTACGAAAACTTGCCAGAGTGCCTGAAGAAACTCTGGTCTCGACTCTTTCTTCACCTTCTCACACCTCCTTCCCGGGTCCCTGTGAACCCTCTGGAGCTGGACTCCGACATTATGCCAGTCATGTTAACACAAAGAATTAACCATCACAGAAAGTAAACAGTAAGCGTTAAGAAATAGCTTGCTTTACAGATACTTAGAATATATAGTCAAAGTCTGAATTTCAGCACAAATAATATGTTATTGCTAATAAGACAAGACAAAAAGTCAAATTGCCAAATGTTTACTACAAGACACAAGTAGTCATTGTTTTGTGAGATAACTCACAGGGTTTTGTAGAGGATATGAATTGGCATGAAGGGTAAGAAAAAGTCGGTAAATGTCACCAAAGACAAGATGAGATCGACCCTCTGGTTTCATAGGTTGCAAAACAACTAAAAGAGCCTTCCTGTCCACAAATATCACATAATTCTACTAATTGCTGATAGTCATAAATAAATATTTGATTTCCTTTAAAGATCACAGTTGCCTGTGCAGTTCTGGTCTCATCTACTTGTAAATTCTTACAGCTGAAGCCACTTAACACTTGCATTCAAGCTCAAGCCCACCTGGAACCAATTATATTCCTCTCAACAAGTCTCTGCCAATACCCTGATGTCTCAGTGTAAGATCATGGCTACCCAATATTTTTTCTGGGTTTTTTTGTGATCCTTACACCTGTGTTACAGTAACTGAACCACAAAATAGCCCTATATCACTGTCCCATTTGTTTCTTTAACGCAGGTATTGAGAAAGGAATGCAGTAGTTTAGTAACTTGCTCAAGCAGCTTAGTTCGCAATGCTGTGGAAGTCAGAGCCTGAATTCAAATCCAAGCAATCTGGTTTAAGAGTCTAACTTTTTTATTTGGCTGCTGAGAACTGTAATGAAACTTTTTCTGATGTGTTTGATGCAGACAATCTTCCAGTAGCAGCCTAATTCTCAGTCCTCAGAACCTACTACATGACTATTCTGCTTCCTTCTGCCTTCGATTTTTGGTTACTTTTTGAGTTCCTGCTGTCCTAGTACAAAGTTGGAGTTTGTGTTTGTTTGTTTTTACTATGACCTTTCATAATGTCACTCAGGTCCCACTTCACCAGGGACTGTGACTTGGTGTAGAGAGACACATTCTTTTATCCACCTATCATTATATCAAATTAACCAACTAGACGTATGCAAAAGCACACAGATTGATTAAATTCTCTTCTATGGACCCTTTCATTTGATAATGTGTCTTAACATTACATATGTTCATGGACCATATTATTTGCAGCAGCTGATCAATCACCTGATGTGTATTGTGCAGAACCATAGAGGTTGTGAGGAGCTTTCATTCTTGTAGAGAACATACACAAGCAGAGGAAATAAAAGTAAGAAATCATTATATGTGCAATGACAATACATTTATTTTTGACCTCGTCTTAATTATGCTATTGAGATGGTAAGGGTATCCAAATGAAATAAACAATTTTTCCTGCAAAAATGGGTTAATGTTATAGGAAAAGTTTCAGTAAGGATGTAACATACTTGGAATTACTGATTTTCAAACATCCAAGAGTATAATATCTGAATTTAGACCTCCTTGCCTGTCTCATTCTCATTCTCTATTGCCAAACATTTCACACGTGTTGGTTTGGGAGCTGAATGGTATTTATAGCACTCTTTATGCCAATGGAATCATTTCAGAAGTTGTTTTGGGCACAACATCGAGAGTAAGGAAACTGCCCTATGATATCTTCAGACAATAGTATATTATCCCAAGTCACCCCAATAAAAATATTCTATATCTTCATTTATTTAGACTCTATATGAAAATAGAATAGCTTTTGTAATTTGCAGATTACAATTAGAATTCATGTTCCTCAGAAAGAAATAAAAAGTTGGGATGATTTTTTATTAGAATAATTTTAATAGCACTTTTACTATCTGAATATGCATTATAATTGATTAGTTTACACTATTATTGATTCATATATATTCATTTATTATCTGTTTTTACTCACTAGAATGTAAACATAAAGAGCATCTAAGTTATTCCTGACTGTCCCTGAAACCTAAAAAAATAGACATGGGACACAGTAAATGCAAATTATATACTTGATTTAAAAAATACATACTATCTTGTACACTTAAAAAATTTGTTAAGAGGATAGACCTCATGACAAGTGTTCTTACCAAAGTAAAAGAAATAAAAATATGGTAAACATTTGTTTTTAATGAGAATTTCTCTCTGTGAGTTGAATATCCTTTAGAATATCGATTATTAAAAATGTTTGCTCTGGAAACTGCAAAAATATTTCTCATATTTTTTAAGATATAGGGAATGTTGCCTAAAAGGGTCTTTCTCAGTTTAATACTCGCTGACTTTCAAAGAAATTAAACAAAGTTCTGAATATAAAGAACACATTGAAGCAATAAGTTATTATATCTGGATGTCAGGTTTATTAATGATAAATTCAAATCAACTACCAGAAATAACATCAGAAAAAAATTCACATTAAGAAATGTATGACTGATAGTTTGAAAGAAAACAGAAACTATAATCAAGCCTTTATTCTTTCCTAATCTATCCAAAGTCTATGCAGAGCCGGCTCTGGCGTCAATGCAGAGTTCTTAATTCACAAAGTCTGACATAATTCGTCATCTTCTTTCAAAGAAAATGTCTTTTAATTCTGTGCTTTGTCAAAGCTTCATGGGGGCTCAGCTTAGAAGGGTACAGCTGGAGGGCTCTGATTACCTGGAAAAACTATGTTGTCACCCATGCCTGTCTCCTGTGCACACAGTCTCTACCACTGCTCCTGTGCTCTGGCTTTCAGTGGCAAAGATAAAGTCACCTTTTTAGCCATGGGGTAGCTGCTTAGATAAGTGCCTTCCATCACTCTTTACCAACAATATCAAACTTCTTTCACATTCAGATTTGTAAAGACGTGTGTGTGTGTGTGTGTGTGTGTGTGTGTGTGTATACATATATTTAATATTTATAATATTATATTATATATTACATCTATATATATAAATCTTAGAAGATGCTGCTTATTTGTTAGATGTGGCTTTCCTATGAACTCATACTTTGCTGATAGTCATCATTTTCTGTTATTCTCATGCTTTAAAATATTGAGAACTGGGACTCCCCACTTGATTCTACACTTTCCAGCTTTGGGAGCTTGGACAAAGGAAGGAGCATTGTGTTACTGCCAGGTCCATTTCGACTGATTGTTTGTGGCAGAGGGATTCTCCTACCACTGAGCAAATGTGCTGAGACTTCCCCAGGCTGGCTCTGAGTTTGTGCCAATTTGCGTCACTGAGTTTTGGAGTGGAAAATGCATGGTTTTGAAAATAAGCAGAAACAGATATAGCTTAGCATGACAGGTAAGGAACATGGACTCTGAGGTTCAGATGGCTTTTGGTTCAAACCCTGACTCTACCATGTGCTACTCATGTGCCCTTGAGCTAGTAGTTTAATCTCTATGTGCTCGGTTTCTTCTTCTGTAAAATGAGAATCAATAATGTCTGCCTCACAGGATTTCTTATAAGCAATAAATCAGATACTACCTCAAAGTTTAAAATAATACCTGACATATAATTTTTAGTGAATAATTGTTAGATCTTTTTATTAATATTAGATAAAATATGCAGAATACCATATACATAATAAGAGGGACTTTTGTCTTCTTGAGAACTGAATCCATTTCCTACTCTTAATCCTAATGATAACATGTTCAGTCTTTACTGTGGGATATGAATAGTTTTTTCTCATGGGTAGAAAAAGAAAAGAAATACAAAATTTGGCCACTGTAAGTGAAAAAGCATAATGAGTTTTAAATCTGAGTAACATTTTACTAAAATTTTTACCATGATTAATTTCAAATAACATTTGATGCACAAATAAGTTTGATAAGATCCCAGCTGTCAATTTTAGTTTTTCGTATTTGCCTTAAAGACTTGGTCATACAGGATTCTTTTGCTCTCTTGCTTTTATTTTTATGTCTTAGTTTTGTTATTGACATTAGCAGAGTTAGCACATGGAAATGAAAAAAAAATAAAACTAACGATTTGTGGAAATCAGCCTTACATTGTAGAAAGATTGCTAAGCTTAGAGTCAAGAAGTCTAGATTTTTGTCTTGACACTACAATAATACTATACTTATTGGGGCCACCAGGGGCCAACTGAGCTCTATTTATTCATTATCTCATTTAGCTGAATTTCAACTCTAAAGCAATCCCTCAGGCAACATGACTATGGCAAGTCTTGTGCCAATGGAAGAGCCACCTAACTTCCTGACTTTGTTTATATAATGAAATCAGATCAAATAATGTCAGGAAAATGATTATTCTAATCATTAAAAGAGATCGTATACATTAAACTTTAAAAAAATTCTACAGTAATAATTGTTAATACTTGTTTCTTTTTTTTTTCCAGACACAATGGAAGGGACTGAGCATACTAGGTAGGCTCTCTCTTCCCCTTCTTATAAAGTCACCAGTTCTCCTTCCAGGATAACCTATTAATTCATTGTTTATTAATCTACAAGTTGATTAATCTATTAAAGAGGGCAGAATCTTCATGACCCAATCACTTCTTAAAGGCCCCATCTCTTAATATTGCCATATTGAGGATTAAATTTCAACATGAGTTTTGAAAGGAACAAATTCCAAACTATAGTATTTAAGGAAAAAAAAGTAATAAAATTCAGAATTTTGAGAACACTCAACATTCAACAAAAACCTACTGATAGAAAATAGCCAAATCCTGTAAAAAATATATTCGTTGTAACTTTTCTTTTTGTAGCTGAATTTCTCCCTTGCTATCAATCAATCTTCATGAATTGTAGAAGAAAATTTGAGTTACACAAAGATTTGGAAGAAAGAGCTAGAGTGAGACTGACAGTGAGGGAGGGTTTAGGGCCTTGGTCCCTGCTGCCTGCTTGTTTCCTTTCCCTGCTCTCTCTTTCTTGGCTAATTTCCACCCTAACAGTCCTAATTATTGTTTGGATTTCACAACTATGTAGAGCTCCCGTATGATTCCCTTACTAAGCTGAGGGTTATGGCATCCAAAGGAGAAGCTGCTGGTCCAGAGAATGAGTGTTCTGGCAGTCTCTGTGTAGAAATGGTGTAGAAGTTATAATTGATTCCAGATCTGTTGATTACTACGTTGTTGCAAACAATTGATATGTTTGATTCTTAATCCTTTAAATGTTTGTTTTTACAAATGCATCACTGTACTTTTGTAAGCCACAATTAGTTTTTAAACAATGTATTGAGCTTCCAGACAATAATCTTAGTTCTGTACATCAGAACTAAATAAAGATAATACATTTTGCAATAGCACTTACAATAGGCAAATAAAGTGCCAAATAATGTGTACAAATTTTTTGCCTTCATGTGAAGAGGCTTTTGGCCCATCTCTCCCAAGGAATGTGCAAAGAGCATGATCAGATATTGTTTCAAGTTTTAAAAAATATTGTCGTTCTCATGCCGAGCCTAATGCCAGATCAGTGTTTCTTGAGTGGAGAAAGAGTGCCGCATTTGATGTTTCATCCACATTTGCGCCAAGAAAAGAAACTTAAATATAATAGATTTCAAAATTCTTTTTATTTTAATCCACTAGCTACAACTGTATATTCAAATAAAATATAGGTTATCAAGTATGATACACGAAGGGCTATATTGTGTTTAATAATACATAGAAAAAAATTGGAAGGTAGTATCCAAAACAAGGGTTAGAACTTCAGAAAATTATAGATTCATGGTTTCTGAAGGAAATTTTGTGGAAAATGTCCTACAAGTTGTTCAACGTTACTTCTTTTAAGATGTTTTTGAAAAGCTTAGGAAAAAAGAAAATGTATGTTTTCACATAATGAGAAATGACTCGAGGTGTGGTATGATACGGACATCACTATTTTACTTTCCTTGGTCTGCCTTCCCTTTTATATAGATCGTGTTTTCATGCTGGCTCCCTTTGCAGTTGCAAGATAGCTACAACAATTAAAACATCTAAATGTGACAAGGTCTATAAGAATAAAGAGTTCAACTTTTATTTGTAATCATTTCTCAGACTGAAGAACATTTTCCAAAAACTTCTAGCCAACTTCCACTTATGTCACATTGGACAGAAATACATCACATCCAAGAAATACCAATCAATGGCAAAGACCACCATGATTTATCTTTTTTCTTTATTTTGTCAGCACTATTATGTAATATTTTATAGAAGATTCTGGCTGTTGCATTAAAACCAGACAAAAATTAAAAATACCATAATGAATGGGAAAAAGGAGGAAAAGAAATTCTGATTGGTAGGTGATAGAATATACATTAAGTCTAAGAAAGTCTGCAGACACAGAAAAGGAGAGTATGAAAGGATTTCTGAATACAAACTATCAACACACAAAAATAATTCTATGCACCAGTAATACTCAAGTGTAAAATCTTATAGAAAACAGATATCACTCAGAAGCATAAATACACAGAAATAAACTTCAAAAGAGATATATAACAACTCCATGAAATAAATTACAAGATGTTATTAAAAACCATAATAAAAACGAGGTTTTGCCATGATTACAGATGAAAAGGCTCAAAACTAGATTGGTGCCAAATTTCCCCTCTATTAATCCATAAAAGTAATGCAATTCAAATAAGATTTTTTTTTTAAATTTTAGATTCATGGGTACACATGTGTATTAGTTACATGAACATATTGTGTAGCAGTGGGAATTGGGTTTCAGGTGACACTTTCTCCAGAGAGTGAACACTGTGCCCTGTGGGTAGTTTTTGAACCCTAGCCTTCCTTCCACCTTCCCCATTGTGAATGTCCCTAGTGTCTATTATTTCCATCTTTGTGGCCATTTAGCTCCCACATATGAGTGAGAACATGCAGAATTTGGTTTTCTGTTTCTGAGTCAATTTACTTGGGATGATGATCACCAACTATATCCATGTTGCTGCAAATGACGTGATTTCATTATTTTGTATGGCTGTGTAGTATTCCATGGTGTATATATACCCCATTTTCATTATCCACTGATGGGTTGATGAGCATTTAAGTTGATTCCACATCTTTGCAATTGTGATTTGTGCTGTGTTGAACATGTGGGTACAGGTGTTTTTGTTATGTAATAACCTCTGCTTCTTAGGGTAGATTCCTAATAGTGGGGCTGCTAAATCTAATGATAGATCTACTTTGAAGTCTTTGAGTAATCTCCATACCACTTTCCATAGAGGTTGTACTAATTTACACTCCCATCAACAGTGTGCAAGTGTTTTCTTTTCTCCACATCCATGCCAGCATCTGTTGCTTTTTTATTTGTTAATAATGGCTATTCTTACTTGTGTAAGGTGTGGTTTTAATCTGCATTTTTGTGATGATGTGTGATATTGAGCATTTTATCTCATGTTTATCAGTCATTTGCATATCTTCTTTTGAGAGATGCCTGTTATGTCATTTGCCCACTTTTTAATGGGGTTATTTGGTTTTTTTGTTTTGTTTTGTTTTGTTTTTGCTAATTTGTTTGAGTTCTTTGTAGATACTGTATGTCAGTCATTTGTTAGATGCATAGTTTGTGAATATTTTCTGTCATTTTATATGTTGCCTATTTACTCCATTGATTATTCCTCTTATTGTGCATAAGCTTTTTAGTTTAAGTCCCACTTATTTATTTTTGTTTTAGTTGTGATTGCTTTGGGGGCTTTAGTCATAAATTCTTTGCCTAAGTCAATGTCAATAAAAGTTTTTTCTAGCTTTTCTTCTAGGATTTTTATGGTTTCAGGTCTGGCATTTAAGTTTTTGATCTATCTTGAGCTAATTTTTTGTATATGGGGAGCTAGAAGGATCAAGTTTTATTTTTCTACATGTAACTATCTCATTTTCCCAGTACCATTTATTGAATAGGATGTTCTTTTTTCAGTGTATGTTTTTGTCTTTGCCAAAAATATATTGGTTGTAGGTATTTGGGTTTATTCTGTATTCTTTACTCTATTCCATTGGTCAATATGTCTGCTCTTGTTCCAGTACCATGCTGTTTTGGTTACTACTGTCTTATAGTACAATTTGAAGTCAGGTAATGTGATGCCTCCAGCTTTGTTCTTTTTGCTTAGGATTGCTTTGGTTATTCTGGCTCTATTTTGGTTCCATATGAATTTTAGGATACTTTTTTCCCTGATTCTGTGAAAAAATGACATCAGGAGTTTGATAAGGATTGCATTGAATTTGTAGATTACTTTGAGCAATATGGTCATTTGAATAATGTTGATTCTTCCAATCCATAAGCATGGGATTTTTCTTGATTTGTCTGTGTCCTCTGCAGTCTATTTTATCAGAATTTTGTAATTCTCCATGTAGAGATCGTTCACCTCCTTGGTTAAATATATTTTAACTTTTTGGCTGCTATTGCAAATGGGATTGAGTTCTTGATTTGATTCTTGGTCACTATTGGTGTATAGCAGTGCTACAGATTTATGTGTTGATTTTGTATACTGAAACTTTACTAAATTCATTTATCAAATCCAAGAGTTTTTTTTTTTTTTTAGGAGTCTTTAGGATTCTCTACATACAAGATTATATTGTCAGCATACAGAGATACTTTGTTTTCTTCTTTTGCTATTTGTATTCTGTATATTTCTTTGTCTTGCATGATTGCTCTGGCTAGCACTTCCAGTACGATATTGCCTTGTTCCAGTTCTGAGGGGAAATATGTTAAACTCTTCTCCATTCAGGATGACATTGATTGTGGGTGTGTCATATATAGTTTTTCTTATTTTGAGGAATGTTCCCTTTATGCCTGTTTTGCTGAGGGTTTTTATCATGAAGGGATTCTGTATTTTTTTTTTTTTTTTTTGAGTTGGCGTCTCACTCCGTCGCCCAGACTGGAGTGCAGTGGCCGCTTCCGGCCACCGCAGCCTCGACCTGCTGGGCTCTGGCGATCCTTCCGCCTCAGCCTTCCGAGTAGCCGGAATTACAGGCGCGTGCTACCACGCCCAGTTAATTTTTTGATTTATTGTAGAGATGAGGTCTCGCCTGCCCAGGCAGGTCTCGAACCCGTGGGCTCAGGCAATCCACTCACCTCAGCCTCCCAAGGCACGGGATTACAGGCTGAGCCACCGAGCCCGGCTAGGATTCTGTATTTTTTAAGTCATTTTAAAAATTAATCGAGTCTTATTTACTTCACTACACATCTATTTGACAAATATATATTCAGTGCCAAGATCTGTGCTAACCCTGAACTGACTCTAGTTTTGAATCTAGGTGACATTCAAAAATAGATGAGGAGAAACAGAAGAGGAACCCAGGAGCAAAAGTGGACTTCTTGGCTGGGTGTGGTAGCGCGCGCCTGTAGTTCCAGCTACTTGGAAGGCTGAGGCGAAAGGATGAAGCCCAGCAGGTCGAGGCTGCGGTGGCCGGAGCGGCCACTACACTCCAGTCTGGGCAACAGAGCGAGACTCCAACTCAAAAACAAAACAAAACAAACAAAACAAGTGGGCTTCTTTAGTTACAATGTGGCCAGGCTGAGGGGATTCTGTATTTTATCAAACGCTTTTTCTGCATCATCTGAAATGATCATATGATTTTTGTTTTTAAATCTGTTTATGTAATGGAAAATGTTTATTGACTTGCTTATGTTTAACCACCTGCATCCCTGGGATAGAACCCACTTAGTTGTGGTATATTGTTATTATTTTTGTATGTGCTGTTGAATTTGACTTGTTAATTTTTTATTGATAATTTTAGTGACTATGTTCATAAGGGATATTGGTTTTTATTTTTCTTTTTTTGTTGTGTCTTTTCCTGGCTTTGGTATCAGAGTGATGCTGGCCTCATAGAATAAGTTGGGGAGGATATTTTCCTCTTCAGTCTTGGAATACCTTCATTAAACTTGGTACTAGTTCTTTGAGGGTCTAGTAGAATTCTGCTATGAGTCTATCAGGCCCTGGACTTTTTGTTGTTGTTTTTGAAAGAGTTCTAAATACTGTTTCAATCTTGCTACTCATTATTAGTCTGCTCAAGGTTCTATTTTTTCCTGATTGAAGGTTGGATGGTTGTTGTTTCCAAGAATTTATCCATCTTCTCTAGATTGTCTAGTTTGCCTGCATAAAGATGCTCATAATAATCTTGGATGATTTTTTTGAATTTCTGTTATATAAGTTATAAAGTCTCCATTTTCATTTCAGATTTAGCTAATTTGAGTCTTCTCTTTTTGCTTCTTAATTCATCTAGGTAGTGGTCTATCGATCTTGTTTATATTTTCAAAGAACCAACTTTTTGTTTCATTGATTCTTTGTATTTTTTATGTTAGTTTTATTTAGGTCTGCTCTGATCATCATTACTTCTTTTCTTCTGCTAGATTTGGGTTTGGTTTGTTTGCTTTTTCCTATTTACTTGAGGTGCGATGCTAGGTTGTTGATGTGTGATCTTTCAGTGTTATTAATTTAGCCCTTAAATGTTATAAAATGTCCTCTGAACACAGCTTTGGCTGTGTCCCAGAGATCTGGATAACTTGTTTCATTTTTATTCATTTTAAGAAATTTTTAAATCCCTATCTTGATATTATTGTTGACCCAAGCATTATTCAGGAGAAAATTGTTTAACTTCCATGCCTTTGTTTGCTTCTGTGTGTTCTTTATGGAGTTAATTTCTAGTTGTATTTCACTGTGGTCTGAAAAGGTGCTTGATATGATTTGTATTTTTTTGAATTTATTGAGACTTGATTTGTGGCCTCTTTTATGGTCTATCTTGGAGAATGTTCCATGTGTTGATGAACAAAGTATATATTCTCTAGTTTTGGATTGTAGTTCTGTAGATGTCTGTTTGTTACATTTCCTCTAGAGTATTGTTTAACTCCAATGTTTCTTTGATGACTTCCTGCCTTGATGATCTACCACTGTTATGAGTGGAGTGTTGAAGTTTCCCAATATTATCGTATTGTTGTCTATTTCTCTCTCTCTCTCTCTCTCTCTCTCTCTCTCTCTCTGTCTGTCATATATTAAAACTTTTTTTATAAAACTGTGGCCTCTGGTGTTAGGTACATATACATTTAAAATTGTTATGTCCTCTTGTTGAATTGATCCCTTTATTGTTACACAATAGCCATCTGTGTCTTTTTTTAACTGTTGTTAATTTAAGTCTGTTTTATCTGACACAAAAATGGCTACTTCTGCTCATTTTTGGTTTCCATTTGTGTGGAATATATTCCCCCATCCCCTTACCTTGAGTCTTTTGGAATCTTTGTGAGTTAAGTGGGTGTCTTCAGGCAGCAGATATTTGGGTTGTGTGTTTTTTTTTTTTTTTAATCCTTTCTGCCAATCTGTATATTTTTAATGGGTCATTGAGACATTCTAAATTCAGAGTTAATAATGATATATAAGGTATTATTTTACTCATCATACTGGTTGTTATCTGGTTGCTTTATTTATTTATTTTCTCTATTGTGTTGGTGTTTTATAAAGTCTATGGACTTTATCGTTTCTAGTGTTTTTTCTACTATTGTATTTCAACTTTTGTTTTAGTATTTAGGACTCCTTTGAATATTTCGTGTAGAGCTGGTTTAGTGGTAACAAATTCCCTAAGTATTTGCTTGTCTGCACAGGACTTTGTTCCTCCTTCATTTATAAAACTTTGTTTTAAGGATACAAAATCTTTGGCTGACATTTATTCTGTCTGAGAAGATTGAAAATGGGGTCCCAGTTCCTGCTGGCTTATAGGGCTTCTTCTGATAATTCTGCTGTTAGTCTGATAGGTTTATCTTTGCAAATTATTTGATGCTTTTATCTCACTTCTCTTAAAACTTTTTCCTTCATGTTGACTTTGCATAGCCAGATGATTATATGCCTTGGGAAGGTCCTTTTTGTGATGAATCTTCTGGGGGTTCTTTGGGCTTCTTGAATCTGGAAGTTTAGATCTCTGGCAAGGTCAGGGATGTTTTCTTCCATTATTCTCTCAAATGGATTTTCCAAACCTGTTGCTTTCATATCTTCATCAGGAACACGAATGTTTTCTGGGTTTGGATGTTTTTTATACTCTTACATTTATTAGAGGATTTGTTCCATTCTCTTGATTCTTTTTTCTTTATTTTTGCCTTATTGGGTTAATTCAAAAGTCTTGTCTTCAAGTTCTGAGGTCTCTTCTGCTTTTTCTAGTCTACTGCTAAAACTGTTCACTGAGTTTTTTACTTTCCTAAATGCTCTATTTCCAGAATTTCAACTGTGTGTTTGTGTGTATGTGTGTGTGTGTGTGTGTAAGTGTGTTTGTGTTTATCTCTTTTAAGGATTTTTAATTCATGTCCTGAACAGTTTTTTTGTTTTGTTTTTTAACTTTTTATGTTTATCTTCAGTTTTCTACTGAAGTTCCTTGACCAATTTTATCATCAAACTTTTGAATTCTATGTCTTGAATTTCAACAATTTCATTTTAGTTAGAGTTCATTGCTAAAGAGTTGGTGTGGTCTTTGGGGGATATTAAAGAGCTGTGCTTTTTTCATATTATCAGAATTATGTTTCTGGTTCCTTCTCATTTGGGTAGACAATTTCTTCTTATCTGTGGTTGGCAGGAGGTTTTAGGGCTCCTTTGGTTATACATAGCTTTGGTGTGGTGAGTTTCTCATTTTCCAGATGTGATAGTCTTGTGCTGTGTTCCTGCACTGGCTCATGGCATCTTGAGTCACTGACATGGCTTGGAAAGTGTTAGCTGGTGTTTGGGATCAGGCCTTCCCCAAAGCTGATGTGTTGTATCTGATGAGGTTGACTGTACTATTGACCTCTGGCCAGGAGGTGTCTCTTGTGTGAGAAAACTGGCTACAAAGGAAGCTGCTGTAGAGTTCCTCCTTGGAGAGTGTTTCACCAAGGAAGTAACCTACCAGTCTAGGCTGAGGGTGGGGTTCTGGGGATTTCCCAAGTTTTCTTTCTGTCTTGGGCCTTCTGGGTTCATGCAGCAGAAAAGAGGTGGGGCACCCCAGAAGTGTGCTTTCTTAGTGGGGATTAGGAGGGAGTCCCAGGACATTGGGGTAATGTTTTGCTAAAGAGGACCAGACGACTTCACAAGGTGAATGAGAGGTTGCTATGGAAATACATCTCACCTGGCTCCTGCCTTGTCCTGAATGTCAAGGTGCAGCTGACCTCAGCGCCTCAGTTGTTCTCAGGCAACCCATCCAGCCAAGAATTTTCTGCATCTGTGGAGTTTTCCCTTGGTGTCTAAGAAAGCAACCACTCCATCAAGGGTTGAGTTCCTGGGATATGGCACCTGATACTGCTCTAGGCTTTTTTTCCTGTACTACTTTACAGCTGAGCATGGCTGTGAGGAAGGAGCTGGGGTCCCATGAATCCCAGGGATTCCTGCAAGTTTGTGATAGGAGCACAGAATTCCTGAAGTTCCTTCATTCACCCTCCCCACTGTGTCCAGAGGCTGTGATAAACTGCAGAGTGTAGGAGAGAGTCCTACCATTTCCATCCCAGGTCAGTGGATTTTTTTCCTTCTCTTTTTGCTCTAAGTGGTTATTATCTCTCCTTTGGAGTCCCACGGGGTGTGCCGGAGAATCCTTTCCTTTCTGGGCACCAAAGAAACTATCTTGGTTCACTCATAAGAGAAACTCACTCTAGCTGCCTCATGTTGGCCATCTTAATCTAAATAAAATCACCATGATCATCTTAATCAGGTAGGACCTATGCCCTCAGCTGGAGGTGAAGTTTGCCTTGCCTGAATAAGGTCATGTGAAAGATGGGGATACCTAACAAAACTAAGGTTTGGAAGAAGAAGGTGGGGTAGAACTGGATGTTGGATATATATCTAAGAGTGTCTACTAAGAAAATAATCCCAGAGTCACGTAAGTTGAAAATTTTAGGGTTTAATTGTATGTCAAAGTCTCTTTACTGTGGGAATTTTGGAGTACTTTTGAGGCTCATGGTTATTATGAATTTACAAGGTAGAATATAACATGTGAAATTTCCTCTTATTCTACTTTGTTGCTTCTACTTGTTTGTCTTCATGCTAATAGCTTCATATATACATTTTATTAAGTAGTTGTAAACACATGTCATGTGAGCATTACACAATTTATGAAATAGTATTATAGAGCTATAGGGTACAGATGGTATTCATTTGTCCTCCTTTTCTACACATGATAAATTATGTGGCTTGGTGAGCATTAAGTTTCATTTATAATAATTAGAGTTGAGAATGCTGCATACCTGTTTTTACAGCCTGCCTTGCAGCTAAGTTGCAGACATAGTTTTGACATGAAAGGTGGTAATCCAAAAAGAAAATGTTGAGAATATATCTTTTCTCCCCCTCCTCTTCCAATCTTCTCCTCCTTCATCTCCTGTTCCTCTTTCTTCTCTCCTTCCCCTTCCTCGCTCACTCTTTTTATGGTAATAGCAATTTTCTCACCCAATATGATCTGGTGTATAATCTATGGTAGATGTCCTGGCTGCTTAACCTTATGCATGTTATTCTAGCCCTCCTAATATTTCTGTGAGCTAGCTAATGTCCTTTAATAGCTTGTTGTTTTATTTCAAGGAGAGTCAGCTTCTGTTGATTGCAAGGCAAAACCAGGACTAATACAAATACTAAAGCAGATAATATAGCCAATGAATAGGAAAAATAACATTTTAAAAATAAGAATAGAGGATATTAATAAATGTGACTACATGGAGATTAGTACCCATAGAAGGTAATTATTTATTTCAAAGAATTGGACTAGCAGGGAATACAGAGTAGTTCTGAATTGTCAAGAAAATATTTATATGTGTGAAGACCTATGCTCCAAAGAAGTTCTTGATTTTTTGTCATTTTATATTTTTACGTAAAACAGCTTAACAACTAAATGTTTCCAGTGAGTAGCAAAATGACAGGGGAGAAATATTTTTAACCAAAATGTTGAGAATCACTGCTAATCAATAGTTTCGAAGTTTAAGAAAATCCTAAAATAATTACATAGATCACTGGAAAAATAAGACTTTATTTACAGAAATCTGTTTAGAAAGCATAAATTGTATAAATCAAAGAAATTTAAATGTTTAAATTTGAGGAACACACTCAGGAATATAAGAATTACATTTAAATTTCCAGTGCAATTATTTTTAAACTTTTTAAAAAAGATGTTAATATAATTTAATTGTGGTATTGTGTTTGGAAAGTTAAAAGCCATTCTTCCTCTTATAGAAAGTATCATTAGCTACCATATCACATGCTTAAATTAAACTCAGAAAATTGTATTATTTTTTAAGACAAAAAAAATTGGGAGATGACTTAAAAAGAAAATGTGCTCTCGGCTTTAGTGTTTTACCTCCTAGCTAATAATTCATCATGCATGAGACTATACATCAGAATAACAAAAATCTAACAAGTTTGTAGAAAATGACAAATAATTCTTAGTATGGAACCTAATCTGTCATGGTTTGGTTAATCTCTAATTGTGAAATAACACTAAATCAAATACACAATTTTCTGTCTCTTTTACTAGCATTGACCTTATAAAAACAAAGTTATAATGTTTTTCTAAGCACTTTTTATTGGACAAAAATGAATTTCTTCTCCAGTTCCTCATTAGGTAAAATGAAAAATATTCATCTAAAACATGGTCTTATGTGTGATTATCCAACCAAATAAAATTATTACTGGCAGGCAGGAAATAATGACTTTGAGATAATAGCTGTACTGAATCAGGTGACTTATGCAAATCTTTAATCATTGGTAACCATTTGAGTCCTGTTCTGATTATTTTGCCTTTCTAGGTTTGCATTGAAAGAGTTCATTTCTCACAGACCAGAATCTCTTTCTTATTTACAAAGCTTAAAGTCCTTATCTTATGGGTTACTTAGAAATATATATCAAGAAATTATGACACAACATCAGATTTTGACACAAAATCTAATAAATTTCAATCAGTCTTTTTCATGTCTTATTTATTTTCTATTAACATTCATAGATTTTAAAAAACGGATTTATCTAATAATTATGTACACATCTTCTCAGCAGAAGTAATTATTCCTCCTCCCAGTACCTTTTTTAGGACATTTTTCAGTTTGCGTTTTGTATTATTTTATCTCTCCATACCTAAATTTTTCTACTTCACTAAAATTTCTATTTTTTCATTTATCATTACAACCTCTTGTTAACACATCATTAGCTATCAATACAGCTTTCTCTCTGGCACGTAGTAGGTGCTCAATAAATATATGTTGAGTGGATAAATTAATGGGTAATAAAATGTCTTATGTTTTCTTTTATATCCCATGGCAACAATTCTAGCAATAGAATTATTCCCATGGGCTTTTCTTATTACATTAATTATTGCTTTTATATGGTAAACTGCTTAAGACATTCTAATTATAAACATTAAGGGGTATCGCTCCATTTTGCTTTCCGTGTGTGTCTAGGGAATTGAACTTTTATTGCCACCTCTTGTCCTTTGAGTCTAGGACACTGTTGAAAATTTAATTATTGTTCCCAGTTTCTCTCCCTCTGCCTTACTGATGTACTTGGCTATCTAACTTTTCACAAAAAGCAGGGCATATTTTCCTACCCCATGTCTTTCATGTGGTCATATGGCTTGCTTTAGTCACTGGGATGTTAGCAATATCCTGCAAATAGATTTTTAAAATATGCTTGCATATTTGGGAATATTGTCTTCTCTTTCCTTCCTTGCCACCAAAAGGCCATGCCCAGTTGCCTCATTGGCCAGGCAGGAGGACAATAGACCTCTGGATCATAGCCTTAGTAGCTAGCTAACTGGCTTGTAAATCACAGCCATCCCAGCCCCCACAGTCTGCAGCAGAAACATTTCTTCCAAACTTCATTCTTGTGGGCAAAAGATAAACACAGATAGTTGTCTGCCAAGGAGATTTTATAGTTGCTTGTTATGTAATAACAATGACTGATAGAGAAATGATTGACGAGTACTGAGTCACAACATTACCAGCTCTATCTGCTCCTTAGAAAATTGCTAATAAAGACAATAATAACAAGAATTACCACTTATTAGTGCCTATCAAATGCCCGCAATAACTAGATGCTTTGCACATTATAATTTCATTTCATTCTATGCAGGCAACAACTATGTGAAGTGGGTGATATTATCCCTATTTCATTCCCAGGAAATTAGGATTCTGAAATGATCTGTAACTTTCCAGAAGTCACAAAATTAATTAGTAGCAATTCCAAGCTTACAAGTCAAAAACTTTAGACTACAAAAATCCTAGCCATTATTTGGTGCCAAGGTGGCAGACGTTACATTTCATATTCTCAATCCTATCTTTTCATTATTCCATTCTCACCTTCTACTCCCATCTTTTACCCCTCAGCCCATGTAATTCCTATTGAGTTCCATACTGTCATGCTATTTATACCTAAATTTTAAGGGCTCAGAATTTAGCCTGCCTTTTGCGGTCTCCTAATTTTGGCAGTAGAGAATGGTAGGAATAGATGGAGTGAAAATATATTTTCATATATTTGTGAAATGCTCATGGCTAAAAATAAACCAATTTATTATCTTAATATTCTGTCAAAAACTCAGTAAATCAAAATAATGTGTCCAAAATAACTAAAAATAAAAGCAAGGGCTGCATAATAAACAAAAATGTGGAAAAATTGAGATATCTATGCCCTCAGAATTATAGAATTCTAGCCTTACTATAGACCAGAAACAGCAATCAGAGACATTGTATAAAATGCAAATCTAATGATGTCACTTACCTTTTAATAGTTAGAGACTGTCAGTAATCACTATGGTTTGAATTCTTGTGTTTCCCTAAAATTCATATGTTGAAACCCAAGTACCAATGTAATGATATTAGCAGATAGGGCCTTTGGGAGATGACTGGATTCTGAAGATGGAGCCCTTGTGGATGGAGTTAGTGCCCTTATATTAAATAGACTCAGGGGAACTCAATGACCCTTTCTGCCATATGAAGACACAGGAAGAAGGCACCACCTATCAGTAAAAAAGTGGACAAAATCTGCTCACACCTTGATCTTCTTCATGCAGGGGGATTGAAATTGTGTACTCCTTGTTAGAATCTAATGCCTGTTGATTCCCCCCTAAAAGGGTGTTCCAGACATAAGGAATAAAAGTGTTAAGGCAGAAGTGTATCTGATTTGTTCCAGGAATATTTAAAGGGCAGTATATCTGGAAAGAGTAAGCGGGAGGAGGATAATAGGAGATGGTATCAGAAAGGTAAGAAAATTTTGGACAAAGATGAAGTATGGGAAGAGTGCCGGAATAAGATCAGGGAGATGAGTTTTAGGTCTCAGATTAGGAATTTAGCCTAGGAAATGAAAAAAGGGAGTCGGATTGTTAAAATCTATTTTAAAGAGAGCAACTACATGATTTCTATATACATTACAGGTGGAGATAAGAGAAATTGTTTAAAATGACAGCAAAGTTTTCAGCCCGGGCAGTCAGAATACTGGCGTTACCCTTAACTATGAAGGTGGCAGGTGGATCAGGTTTTGTGAGGGACTATCAGAAATTTAGTTTTGTGTGTTTTCATTTTGTATTACAAGTAGAGAGTCAGGAAGACAGATACATTAATATGCCTGGTGTTAGAAATAAAGATAAGGCTAGATATAGATTTGGGAATGCAAACTGAGTCATTAGAAACCTAAAAGAAATTGGAGAGATTATATGGGTTTGTGTTTGTGTGTGTGTGTGTGTGTGTGTGTGTGTGTGTGTGTGTGTGTATAATAGATGAAGTAACAATCAGTTGTATATGGCAGTAATTCTCAAAGGAGGAAAAACATGATACTAAAAGACAGAAATGTAAAAATGGCTGCAGTGACACCCTCAAATGGAGAGAGTTTCTAGAATGATGTTCTTAACTAAGCAATAGAAAATGGATGCACATCACAAGTAGAGGATTTGATTGTAGACAGAAACATAGGAAATTTGTCTGTAGTAACCAATTTGGTGGCATGTGTTTAACAAAGTCCAACCTGTGAGGGCAGAATCCATGACTGTCTTATTAATCATTGCATACCCATGACCTACTTCAGGGTCCCTAGTCCCCAGGCACCAGGGACCAGTTAGGAACTGGCTGCACAGCAAGTGAGTGGTGGGCAATACAGCAAAGCTTCATCTGTATTTACAGTCATTCCCCATCACCTCATATTATTGCCTGAGTTCTGCCTTCTGTCAGATAAGCAGTGGCATTAGATTCTCATAGGAGCGCCAACCTTTTGTGAATTGTGCATGAAAAGATCAAGGTTTTGTGTACCTTATAAGAATCTAATGCCACCACTTATCAGCACAATAAATGTAATGTGCTTTAATCATCCCAAAACCACTCCTCCACTCCATCAGTGGAAAAATTGTCATTCACGAAACTGGTCTCTGATGCCCAAAAGATTGGGAATCCTGGCCTACATATTACATGGCACAGATTAGGAACTCAACATATAGTGGTTGAAGAGGGATGGACAGGTAGATATGAATATGAATGGATGATCTTTAAGTATGTAAGTCTCCTCTTCTTTTTAGTGTGAAAGATCCGGTTTCGATGATTTTTTTGCATTCTACATAAAAGCCAATGACATGATCCAAATCATTAAAAATATTATATACAACAAAAATCAACCTACTTATTATCTGATTGTAATCAATAAAAGAGAAAAGCAACAACATGGCCCCATACTTTTAGTTTAATAAAGAACGAATAATATTGAAGTAGCTCACGCAATGTTTGATAACTACTGTAAGTTCTGGTTTTTGAGTAAAGAATGACCCTGACAGTTCTTTATTTGTTAAATATTACCTTTGGAATTCCTTCCAAGATTACTCCAATATTACACTTTTAAAAATATGAGCTAACTATAAATCAGAATTTGCAATGTTCTAAAATATTCATTATTTATTCTAGAACTGCTAAGCACCTACCACTTTTGTATCTCTCAGTGCAATCAGGATTTTTTGAGCACTACTATTTTAAAAATAAGTAAAATACTTACCAATCCATTGGAAGTAACAAGAAACCTTGAATTTTTATTGGTCACAACTGAGATTGGAGAAATATGAGTAGGTGATTTTCCTGTTAGTAAGAAGGAAAATTTAAAAATAAATAAAATAACACATACACACAAAATGTGAAAATTTGACCCAGGTCACCTTTTCATTAAAAAATATTTTGTGACATATTTTATAATTGACTGACATTAAAATCAACACACACACACACACACACACACACACAAACACACATACACACACCAAACATACAAATAACTAATTTTGTTTTATATAGCTGGAGTTTTACAAACCTCTATGAACAGAGCTCAGCAGAGTTAAGGGGAAAGGAAACTGAGCAAAAGTTGGCAGTCTATTTGGAGATCCCTCAAACCTTATTATCTTGTTAAGAAAGAAAAAGTCTTCCCTCGTCAAAAAAAAAAAAAAAAAGTTCTGGTTAACTGCTCATCCAAGTCTCCACTTTAGTTTGCTTTTGTAGATTCAGTTTGATTCAGGTAACTCTGAAGATTAAAATGAAAAACCAATTCAAAGTTTGCATTATACTAAAGCTTGATGGCATAGTCTCTGACACACCTATGCCATCGTAAATACATAACTGGCCGGCCTAGTCATGTATTATAATTATTGAATATTATGTCCTGCACATAATTGTATTTGCTAGACTTTTATACAGCTGGAATCACAGTAGGTTTGTTCATACCATCATCCCCACAAACACTTAAGTAACGCCTTGTGCTATAACATTATGACAACTGTGATATCACTAGGCAAGAAGAATTTTTCAGCTCTATTATGATCTTTTGGGACCACCATTGTACGTGTGGTCTGTTGTTGACCAAAACATTATGCAGCACATGATTGCATATTCTTCCCATCTTATAACGCTTTATTATTTTTTACAAGAGTTGATGAAAGTCATATAATATTTTAAATATATGTGTTTTCAAACTGGCTCACAGGGATTCAAACTAGAAAATATAGCATTTATTAAAGATGGATTTATTTTTATGTAAAACTTGTATCACACAAAACTAAATTAGATTATTTTAAAGTAAGATTTGCCATATTACTCATCTTGTCATGGTATAATCTAATAGTTTTTCTTTTTTCTTCTATATAAACGTTTTACAAATGCTTGTTAGAAAAAAATATTTTCTGGATATCTTTTACCTAACTATATATTCTTAAATAAGTGTGGTGCTATTAGAATGTCTTCCAAGGCTGTTATTGGAGAAATACAATGTATATATTAAAAAATAAATTTTAGCATTTAAAAATGGCTGTATTTAAAATAACGTTGTTAAACATCAGCTTGAAAGTGGAAACTTTCCTTAAATCCACTAGGTAGTGGGTTAGTCAAACAATTCATGTTCTTATTCCACATCACCTTGAGTAATCAATAATTGGCTTCATTTCCCTTAACAAATTGTTTTTCAAGTGACTTGGTTTTAATCTTGTCAAGCATATATTCAATATTGACATTTTTACATTGTCCAACAAGCTAAGTGACATACCTCTTTCTTGTAGAGAATAGACAAATACATCCATGTGTTAATAAATATGTCTAATGTATATGTCTTGGTAACATTTATTTCTTTTATGCAGTTAAAAAATAAAATTGACTCAGTTGTTTCAGGCATGGGCATAGTAATGGACTGATCTCTGAAGTGTCTGTAATCCCAGTTCTAGTGTACAAAAGGTTATTTAAATTGATTTAAAATATTTACATAAATTTATAAATACAAATATTAGGGAATAATATGTTGTTATTGAAATGCATGACAAATTGTATATAAAGGGAGATGTTCTGCATATTGTCTCAGATATGCTATTTACATTTACTTTGCTTTTTCAAATAAAATTTAGGGTCATGAGCAGAATCTGCTCCCATTTCTAAATAGGAAGAGATTTGAGTAGATGGTAGTAGTTTTCTAGATTCTCACTTATAAGTTTAAAAAAAATATGTTTAAGCTAAAGGAACTATAGGAATCCCTATTTGGAGAAATAAAAATTCAGGTGTCATATGTGACATTGATTTATCTACTAAATATCAAAATAACTATTAAAGTCAGAAGTACTAAAATACTTTCAACTCTTAAGAAATGAAAATGCAGGATAAGAGCATTAAGCTTATATTTTCTTCCTAATTGTTTTTCATTCATTACCAGTTGATGAAATTGTTTGAAAATGCCAATGATTCAGCATTGAAGATTTTTATATCTTTGAAGAATATCAAGCTAAGAATATATTGATTGGATTTTGTCCAACGTGCATGACTGTCTATGTTTCTTTCCTGATACTCAAAATAATTTAGTTTGTTCCTTCTATGTGGCCCTGATGACATCTATCAAAGAAAATTGCTCATTTCCTTACCTTTATTTTCATTTCTTTGTTGACTCTGTGTGGAGTGACCAGCTTAGACGGAACAACTTGAAATAAGGCATAGGAAACGGCACCTCTATCATGATATATAAAGCATAAATCACTAACTTTGTTGTGCCTTTGGCAAATTGTGATTGCTTTTCTGCTCAAAAAATGCAGGTCACTGGCTTTTTGGCAAATTCTCTTCATCAGCAGTCTGAATGCTTTGTTTTCAAGAACAAAAGAAAGGCAAGCAAAGATGTGTAAGTTTGGTTTATAAACTGGCAGGTTATTCATTCAGACAATTGTAAGAGAGGGAAGCAGTGGAAATTTTGGTAAGAGAAAAAAGAACTTGAAGAAAAAAGGGAGTCACCTGAGGGGGAACAAAACAAAACAAAACTTTGTGTAGTAAATTAACGACCTGGTTAGAAACTTTGTAATGAAAGGGTAATTAGTATAAGATAGTTTTGTGATCTTCACACAATGGGGACTTGAGGTGGGAAGTACAGGTATGTAGTTTATAGCTTGTTCTTATAGATCTCAGCCCACATCTTACTTTCTCAAGAAGACCTGTCTTTCAAATCAACAGTGCTGTTCTCCTCCATCTTCTACCATAGAAACATACACACATGCACACATACTTGCATACACACACACACACACACAACTTTACCAGATCCTTAAGTACATGGACCCATGGATTCTGTTATCTAGTATAGTATAAAGCAGGAGGTTGAACCTTAGCACAAAGAGAATCTGACTCAAATCTGGGTCTTTGATTTGCTACCTTAGCTGCAATGAGTCAGCTATTCAAAACCTGTTGAGGCTTTTTTTTTTTTCTCATGTGTAAACAAGCATCATAATTCCCATTCTGTATCATTGTACGATCTAATTTGTATGTGGTATGATGGGTAAATGCCAAACTATCTGCTGGACTTTGCACATAGAAAGTGTTTGGTAAGTTAATATTAAAGAGGTGGCATTTTATTTCTGTCTTTCATACAGATGATGGTTCATGAAGTAGAAATTTCACTTACGCTTCTCTCTTTGTAGTCTTGGGGAAAACAATCCTGGTAACAATGCTATAACTTTCTATATACTCTCTTTATCATTTCCCAACGTAAGATAATTTTTCTGCTTGCTGTTTAAGCACCTTAAACAACATTTTACTATTACTTATAACTGCTTACTAGCTGGTTAATCCTGCTGACCTGGGCAAGCTCTGGCTCATCTCAACTGGGCTTCTTCATACATCTGTGGTCAATGAAAGGGTTGATGAGCTGACAAGTCTAGGATTATTTAGCTAAAATGACTCATTCTCCTTCTTGTGTCTCTCCAGCAAGCTAGCCAAAGCATTTTTTCATAACGATGGCAGGATTTGCAAGAAAATAAGCAGAACTGTAGAAGCAATATGTTTTAGACTCTACATCAAGCTTGATTCATTTCGACCAAAGTAAGTTACATGCCCAAGCCCAGAGTCAGTGTGGGAGGACGCTACCAAAGGTCTGGGACACAGAAAGCCATAAAAAATTGGGTGCATTAAATTAATAGGAATTGAGTACATTAATTAATAGGAATTGCACTTTGGCCACAGGTTCAAGCCATGTTTTCCCAAACAGTGTCACCTGCATCAAAGCAGATATTTGGCTCTGACTCTGGTATCTCTTTCCCAAGTGGTTCAAAACTCTCACCCTAACAGATGATGAGCATAAGGGAGATTTGCATAACAAGACAAAGACATCCCTTTTGTGTGTGTGTGAATTATCTGGTCAGGATAATTAAGCTGACACAATTTGCAGAGACAAATATCAGTCTATCTGGATCATTTTATTATCATTTAAAATCAGGGAAACCTACAGAATACAAAAAAGTTGTGAAAGAGTAGATTTTTCTTAGCAAACATGTTTATTTTATTATTTTAAAATTCTGAAAATAGAAAGTTTTTAAATTATTAAATTAATGATTTTAAACCAACTAAAAGGACTTTAAGAAAACCTCAGTTGGAATCTTACCCAGCTACACACTCGCAACTGTATAAATCCCATAATCTCACTTCATCTCAGTTCCCTCATTTGGAAAACTGTAACAATAACCTTTTCATATTAAAGATATCTCTAGAGGAACATTGCTACTGTAGGCGATTTGTAAACATAAGAATGTTATAAAATGCTATGCCCTTCAAACTCCCAATTTTATTCATGTCATAGAATTTTATTTTATTAAGGAAATTTTGAGAACGTGTTTCAGTAATTAGGATTGTGTGTAGAACATAGCAGTATAGCAGTTCCTAGGACAGGGAATACCCAATTGTCTAATTTATATATATATATTTATATAAATTGTGTCAGCTTATTATGTACATTACACATGACATATACATATATATATAAATTATATATATGTATATGACATATACATATACATATATATGTGTGTGTGTGTATATATATATATTTATATATATATAAATCTGCCAGTCAATACCAAGATAGCCATAGCCATTATTTTTATTTTCCTGAAAACATTGTAGAAAGTAAAATGTTTTGGTGAAAATCCAGAGATTTTTTTCTGCATATGAAAATCATTCTGAAGAGCAACAAAAAAGTAAACAATTTTTCATAGAAAAGTGGTCACAAAATGCCTTTGGGGCCTCTAAGTCGAAGTCTAATCCAGATTTTAAATTGAAATTATTAGAAACAAGGTGAGACTAAGTTGAGAGAAGTGAGGTGCCTGGGGCAAAAACTTAAGGAGTCTCTCACTCTCTAGTGTATACTCTGTCCTTGCAATATACTAAGAGTGAGTGTCTCCTTAAATTTTTTGCCCAAAGGTCTTTGTCTTGCCCTAGTACAACCCTAGTTAGGGAGCTTTAAAAATGTAAGACATTATTTCCCTAGCAACACAGGGCTTCAAATCAATGAACAAGTAACAGGAATAATGTTTTAATGCATTTGCATTGAACATTTTTAAATTTAGACTTCATCAGGATCCTTGGAACTGCATTTTTTAATTTTATAGAGCCACCTAAAACATTTGAAAAATAAAAGGGAATCATAGTACAATAATCCTCCCTAGGGTACCATATAAGAGACCCCAAACAGCTTGACCTTGGTTGAAAGCAGGCCTAGAGTCTGTTAACACAGTTTGGAAACCTACCTCTACCTTTTATTGGCTCTGTAAGCTTGCAAGATGTTTAGCATGCTCCCGGTCACCGCAGACTCGACTTGCTGGGCTCCAGTGATCCCTCCACCTCAGCCTTCAGAGTAGCTGGAATTACAGGCACGTGCTCCCAAGCTCGGCTGATTTTTTATTTTTTTTTCTTTTTTGTAGAGATGAGGTCTCGCAAAGTTGCCCAGGCAGGTCTCGAACCCGCGGGCTCAGGCAATCCACTCACATCAGCCTCCCAAAGAAAGCGCGGAATTACAGGCTGAGCCACCGAGCCCGGCTTATTATAGATATTATTATCATTAATAATAACAATGGGATCAAAGGCAATATATATAGGCCTCAATTCATAGAATAGAAATAACTGCTAAGCCTGAAGTTAACATTGTGAAATACATGGTTAGAAGACCTAACAATTAACGTAGAAAATTACTAAAAAATAGCACAGAACCACAGCAGTGATCAATATAAAAATAGAGCATAATAGAAAATAACGAGTCTAGAAAAATAGTAAATGAATTGAATAAGCACAGTATCTACAAAATCTGAGATATACATTTTTCATCTGAGGAGACAGATGTGATCATTTTCTGAAATGAAAATTAATTTTTTCATGCATGTATTCATTCATTTATTGATTTGTAGTATATTTTATCAAATCAATTGTCAAGGATCCACATTATAAATTCACTAATTTTGGTCCTGGTCCCTCAACACAAAAGACATGCAAACATAGAACAATAAGTAATTTTCCTATTTTCTTTCTTGAAAATTTTTAGAATTGTGGGGTTAAAGTGTTTCAACATAAATATCTCAGAAAATTAATTACAAAATGACTCAAATATTATTTGAACACTGCCAAGAAAGTGGTGACAACGTAAATAGTTTTTAGGACTTTTTATAGAATGTCTTTAGCGCCTCGTGCTTAGTCAAAATTGCACATGTAGGCTGACACTTGCCATATTTCCCCTTGTTTTTAACCCTGTCTGGTTCTCAGTTGTATAAGTAGGACACAGGTGATTTTCTTTATACTTTATTTATACAACTGTGTTGAGGTATAGTACCATCTAAAAAAGTAGAATTATGTGTCCAACAGACATAGATTGTGACCAGTTAGTTTCAGCCAATATTAGTTACCTAGTGCTGGGAAGTTTTTTAATTCTCTGAATTCAAGTTTTGTTTTCTAAAAAAATAATATTTATTTTAAAAATTCACTTTGGATATTACAACAGAAAAAATAACATTTGGCAAAGTACCTGCATAAATTAAATACTCAATTTATGGTAGCTACTGTAATTATTCTTCTGTAATTATTTAACTAATAAGGAACCAGTTCTTTGTCGCAAAATAGACAATTGTCTGACTACAAAGATAAGTAACGCAGGATTCCTATCCTTGGGAGCTCTCAGAGGATTATTGAAAAGTCGGAGGAGACTGATGAATAGATGTGAAGGAGTCTCTTAAGAGCACAGAGGAGGAACACCAGGATAGGCACTGGGTGCTTAGGAGAGTCCTCCATCTAAACTGATTTCTGAAAAATGGGAAAATACTATTTCATGACCAATTTGGCTGGAGCAAAAAGAGAAGTTAGAAGGGAAGAAGCTAGTGAGATAAGTAGAGGCCAGATCATAGGAAGAATTCTTTCTAAAGCCAGCCAGAAAGTTTGAACTATATCAGGTCAATAGATGAGATTGGGCAAATTCAGGGTGGTACGGGTGTAGACTACTTAGGCCAATAGACAGAGCTATTGAAGACAAGTTTTAAGATCAACAATAAGATGATGAGAGTTTCACTTTAGAAAGCACGCTAGAAATGAGAGAGGGAGAGCAATTAGTGACTATCACATTTGTCTCAATTATGGCATGAAAGTATCCTGAACTGGACCATTAACAGAGGGTACAAAGAAATGGCTTGCTCTTAGGAATGATGAAAAAAACGTTGCCTTGCTAAAACTTAGTAAATGAATATGAAAGGTAATTCATCGAGATTATCATCTGGTAACAATGATAAAAACCACCCCAGGAACTGGGTGGTAGACACTGGTCATTATTATTTGATTCTGAATATGTCTCTTTTGTCAAAAAGAAGTTGAAAGAAAATTAACTTTTTCAACCTCTCTTTATTTTTGAGCTTTTACAAAAAGTGAATTTTGAATTGACTCTCTATATAATTTCATCAATTTCTTTTAGTTAATTTTCACAGAAAAGCAAATGAATTCTGTCCCGTTTCTTTATGTCAGCCATACTAGCATGGGTCACAGGTAATTGTGTGGTGTCATCTCTGCTTTGCAGCATCACTGGGAATATTGAATCTGTAAATGTTAGCATGCTGTTTCTCAAGAGAGTATAATTTTCTTTTAATATTATTATTATTATTATTATTATTACTATTTTAATCTTGAACAAGTCTTACTAACCTAATTCTCTTCATTTTCTATTTCCATTTGGAATTTTATTATGTCTATTGTGCCATATAATAAGAATCATTTTGAGTGGATAATCGATTAATTGGGACCATATAAACTCAATGTTACCACAATTTCATTTCCATTGGATTCTGAGTCATGTAAGACCTCTCTTTAGTTTCCCTCCTCACTTCTCTCTTAACATTCCCCCACAATACCCTCAATACCCTTGACTCAAGAGTACGCAGTGTTTGCTGCCACTATGCAACACTCACTCACAGCCTTTGTGTAGTATCTAATCCTTCCTCAGCCTATAATATACACCTTCCACCTTATCCTCATTTAGTTACAGTACCCCCTCTGCATCCAAGGTTTCATTTTCCAAGGGTTCAGTTACCTGTGATCAACCACAGCCAAATGTGGTCTGAAAATATTGAATGGAAAATTTCAGAAATAAGCAATTCATGAGTTTTAAGTCGCACGTCATTCTGAGTGGCATGATAAAGTTGTATACCATCCTCTTCTGTCCTGCCCAGAACATGAATCATCCCCTTTTCCAGTGTGTCTGTGGTATAAGTGTTACCCACTCATTAGTCACTTAGCAGCAATCCCAGTTATCAGATAGACTGACGTATATAGTGCTGGGCACTATCTTCAGTTTCAGGCATCCACTGGGGATCTTGGAAAGTACACCCCATGGATAAGGGAGGACTACAGTAATCATCACTTATTGTTCTTATCTCTGCTTGGACATTTATCCTGAATGGCTTTATGAACCCACATGGCTAGTTACAGAGGGCTTACTTTATGTTAGATGCACAAAATATACAAAGTTAAGCAAAACAGATTTGGCTGTGACCAAGTAGAATTTCAAATACAAGTGGAAAAACTAATGTCAATATACATGTACACATACACTCAAACACATATACACATGCATATACATATACTTACATATATGTAGAGTATCACTGGAAAGATATGCAAGGAAGAAAAAGGTTGTCTCTGGAAAAAGAAAATAATATCAGAGTCACAGCTGAGATATCTTTGAAAGAAGACACTTTCTTTGGAATTATTTGAATAAGTAGCAGAGAGCCATACTGCAGAATCATTTAATTAAAAGCTTGAAAGAAATGTGGTAAGTGTTATGAAGTACCACTGGAGATAGTACTAGGATAACTCAAATTAACTTAGGGGGACTTTTATTACTTTAGGAACAATGTTGTATTAGTACAAAGAGATATTCCAGTGGTATGAATTAGGATAGAGAATGGCATAAAAAAGAAACTCAGTAAATATTTTGGGAAGTCCTAGTTAGTAGTAATGCATTTTATGTAGGTGGTAAGGGAGAAGGGTAGATTAGTATGACTTCCAAGTTTCTTCACCCAGCACTTTGGAGGACAGTGGATATACTCGGGTATTAGTTGAGATTCATCTGAAAAGTTTACATACTATATGATTCCAACAATATGACATTCTGGAAATGGAAAAACTATAGAGAAAATAAAAAGACCAGTGGTTCAGGAGAGTAAGGGAGAAATAAATAAGTGGAGCACGGTTAAACTCTTCTGTATGAGTTTGTCATGGTGAATACATGATGTTACACATTTGTCAAAACTCTGTATGTAGACCTATATGATAGAAAGAGAAAGCCCTAGGCAGGGTTTGGAAGTTCATGTGGAAGCATTTTAAGACACTGAAGCCAGAGGATTGCTTTGAGGCCAGGAGTTTGAGACTGGTCTTGGTAACATAGTAAGACCCCATCTAAAAGAAAGGGAAGGAAGGAAGGGAACAAGGGAGGGAGGAAGGAAGGAAGGAAGGTTGGTTAAACCCCAATGTAAACTATGGATTTTAGTTAATATTAGCATACTAATATTGGTTTATCAATTTGTAACACATGTTTGTACCAGTTAAGATGTTAGTAAAAGGAAAAATTATATGCAGGAGGGTAGCTATATGGGAACTTTCTTTACTATTTGTTCTTCTTTTTGTAAGTCTAAAACTGAGCTAAAAAACAAAATCTGCTAATTAAAAAAAAAGAAAAACTGAAATTGTAGCAGAAAAAACTTAATAAGAAATATTATGAAAGAAAATAAAATGAGTATTCTCTGAAGGAATTGGTAATCAAATATTTCAAATGTTGCTGAAAGATTAAATAAGATGAAAAACAGTCCATTTGAGTTTGACAATATGACATTTATTTTTAGTTTTGGCAAGAGTAGTTTCAATGGTGGAAACAGTCAGATTGGCATGGGATGAGGATAAAATAGGTGTTATTAGAAAATTGAAATTTCAAAACTTAAAGGATCAATTGGATTAAAAGTATACTCTTTATAATAATATGTGAAAAAAATTATTAGGAAAATTTAAAAATTTTGTACCTGTTGGCAGCTAATAACATAGCTACAAAATATGCAAAGTGTGTGTGAACACATTGTTTAGCATATTATAAGTATCATGCAACACTGTCAAGCTCTAGTTTGACTAATTAGCAAGCTGAAACATCTTTGTTAAGTGACATATATTTTAAAATCTGATTCGTTTTAACATTTAGAATATTATTATCAAAGTCTAGATTGATCAACAGATAAATTTTCCACATGATTATTATCAAATCATAGATTTGTTTATCACCGCATATAAGAACTGTATATGCTTATCAACTGTATTAGGGGGCCCCAAAACCCCCCCAAAATTATAAAAAATTATATATGTATTCTTACATGTTTGAATATCACTCACCTTCAAAGTACTCTCTGATGCATTACACCTCTTGAGCCACTTTTTTAACTGCTCAAAAGTTTTTGAACTCTTCAATTTGGATGCCTTTTACTGTTTCTTTTTTGTTTTTTTCTGTTTTCACTTCTTCCAAATCAGCAAAACATTTCCCTCTGAGGACCTTTCTTTCACCCAAGGAAACCAAATAAAGTAGCTGAGGCAAGATCCTGTCAATAGGTGGGGTGGGACACGGAGGTCATGTCAAACTGCTAAATACTCAGTGCGGTGTGGAAAGGTGCATTGTCATGGTGGAAGAAGCAGTCACTTGTTTGCTACAACTTGGGACATGTCTTCCACAAATATTGAAGCAACTTTCTCAAAACTTCCAGATAAAAACTTTGGTTGATTTGTTGATCCAGAGGAACAAATTTCAATGTACTACAAGGGGCCTGCCCTCCACAAAGATAATTTCATTTTGGGGGGGATTCCCCCTCAAATATATAATACTTTAAAAAATGTATGTATACGTAATATCACCAAGAAAAAGGTCATAAGTCCATAAGTCTATAGTCAGGGATCAGCAAACTGAATGTTAAAATGGATAAACTGAAAAGAGGCTGAAAATATTTCTTTTTCTACCACCTAAAATGGGATATTTCAGAAGTCATGGATATGATTGATTATTCTAAAAGATTTTGCTTCATTAGTTGAAAATATTTAACTTTAGACAAAACGTCACTTTGATAACAGGATCAACCTGTTTCCAAGTAACTTAAAGACTTCCCAGAATAAAAATGTAAAAAAAAATTTGTAAGAATACAAAAAATTTCAGCACACCAAAAAAGGGAAAAGTCATATTTTCTAGCATAGAATACAAAAGCAATAGGTATGAAAAAAAGATAAAGAAATATAACCCATCATGAGAAGAAATATTAAAACATGAAGCCCAACCTAACATATCTAGTTGATAGAGTTAATAGACAGGGTCATTTAAACAGTCACTGAAATTGCATTCTACATGTTCAAGAAAGTAAAGGATATTGAACATGTTAGATACAAACATGGACGATATTTAAAAAAACATAAATTGAATGTCTGGAGATGAAAGCTACAATATTTTAGATAAAAATACACTTGAATTAAAAAGCAGATTTAAGGTTAGAGATTGAAGAGAAAGATTTCAGAGAAAAATAGGTAATCTTGAAGACATAGCAATAGAAACTAAAAGCAAACATGTAGATAAGACTAGTATTTTTATAAACAGAGCATTAGTAATCAATGAAACAATTTCAAGCACCCTAACTGTGTTCAACTGGAGTCATGGAATGTAGAAGAGAGAAAGGGGTACAGAAAAAAAGATAGAAGGACAGGGGCTGAAGTATTTTTTTGTTCTTTTTTTTTTTTTTTTTTTTGAGTTGGAATCTCACTCCGTTGCCCAGACTGGAGTGCAGGGGCCGCTCCTGGCCACCACAGCCTCGACTCGCTGGGCTCCGCGATCCTTCCGCTTCAGCCTTCCAAGTAGCTGGAACTACAGGCACGCGCTACCACGCCCGGCTAATTTTTTATTTTTTTTAATTTTTTATTGTAGAGATGAGGGCTCACCAAGTTGCCCAGGCGGGTCTCGAACCCGCGGGCTTAGGCAATCCACTCACCTCAGCCTCCCAAAGCGTGGGATTACAGGCTGAGCCACCGAGTCCGGCGGTTTTTATTTTATTTTTTTATTTTTTTTATTTGGTAAAAACTATAGCCTATGTATCCAAGAAGTTAAATGAACACCAAGCACAAGAAATGTGAAAGGAGCAACACCAAGGCACATTATAATCAAATTACTTATAATTAGTGATTAAAAAGTCAAATTTTTAAAAGCAGCCATTGAAAAATGTCACAGTATGCATGGAAGAATGAGGATAAGCATGACAGCAGGTATCTTATCCTATACAATGTCAGCCAGAAGACAGTGGGGTGACATCTTTAAGTTAGAGAAAACAAAAAGTTAACCAATAATTCTATATGCAGCAAAATAGTTTTCAAAAACAAGATGGACTTTTTCAGAAATTCGAAAGATAAAAAAGTATATTACCAGAAGACCTACAATACAAGAAATATTAAACTTAGTAAGCAAAAAAAAAAAAAAAAAAAAAGATACCAGATGGAAATGGGGACCTAATGAGGAGCACTAGAATGGTGACCACATAAGTAAATACAAACATTTTTTATCATTTGAATTTATTTAAAATTGATTATTTAAAACAAAAATGATAGCAATGTATTGTGGAGTTGTAACATATATAAAGGTAAAACATATGACAATAACAAAAAGTCTAGGAGGAAAGAAATAGAATTACACTGTTGAAAGGTTTTTATATTACATGTAAAGTGATATAGTATCAGTTAAAAGTAGATTGTGTAAACATTTTTAGGCAATAAAACTGTTCTGTATGATGCTATACTGGTGGATACAGGACAATAAACACCAGTCAAAGCATGTAAAACTATATAATACAGAGTGAATTTTAATGTAAACTATAAACTTTAAATAGTAATAATGTAGCAATTATCAGCTTTAACCAATGTACCAAACTAATGCAAAATGTTTAAAATAGGAACTACTGTTACTATTATTACCACTAGTGTGGCAAGATAGGGGCAAAAGAAAGACTATATAGGAACTCTGTATTTTCTGCATACTTTCTATAAGCCTAAAACTGTTTTAAAAATTAAAGACTGTTATAAAAATCATTTTTAAAAATAAAGCCTACTTTTAAAAAAGTAGACTGTGATAAGTTTTAAAAAAAAAAAAACCACCTGATAAATTGTGGTGGTCAAAACATGAAAACGTATTGAATGTCTATGAAAAGGTAGGAGGATTAAAAACAAAAACAAAAACAGAATACGAATCAGAAATTTTTTTAAATGAAGTTTTTGATATGTAAAATAGATTAATGGTTCCCTGAGGAGGGGATAACAGGGAATCTGGAAGGAGGAGTTTACCAAGAAACTTGAGGAAATCTTTGGAAAGTGATGATTATTGTTTTGATTATGCTGGTTTCACTGGTGAATAATAGTCCAATATTTATCAAATTATACATTCTAAAGTTTAAGTCACATCTTAGAAATATATTAAAGATAATATATTATTTACCATTGAAAAATTTTACAAACATTAAAGTTTGGATCAGTTAGTGTAATTTAGCACTTGAACAGAAATAAAGGAGAAAATACAAATAATTATAACAATTGGTTAAGAGAAGCATTTGGCAAAAATCCAACATACATTCATGATAAAAGTAAGTGGAACTCTCAACTACCAAGAAGTAAAAATGAATTTTATCAACCATATAAATGTATCTATGTAAAATGGATAAGTAAGAGGTAATTTATTTTTAAAAGTCTGAAAGCCTTTCCCCAAAGACTGAAGAAAACATAAGCAAATCTGCTTTTATGAGTTCTATTTATTATTATACTGAAGGCCCTAGACAGTGCAACAAGGCAAGTAAAACAAAAGACATACATGTTTGAAAGGACTGAACATAGTTATCTTTACTAGAAAATGTATTGTACGTAGAAAATCTAAGGAATCTACAGAAGTTCCTAAACAAAGAAGTGAATTGATCAAAGTGATAGGACAGTGATAGGACACAAAGTCAATGAACAAAATTTAATTGTTTTTCTATATGCTAATAAGAAGCAATTAGGAAACAAAATTTCAAACAACACCATTTGTATCTTCCAAAAATTAAATACAATAGTCAAACATATTTTAGAAGATAAATTTTTGTGGTAACCTTGTGCCAGATATGATTGTTTGTCTCTTGATGGAATTTTTTACTCTTCCATACATTTAAAGTGCATTCATTGTTCTCTCTGAATTTATTTTGAGTTATCTGAATTGAGCTAAATTTATTTTCTTTGAAATATTTAGAAATAGGAAAGGTGACTCAATTAGAAGTGCAAATATGCAAATATTTGTAACTTTTTAAAATGCCTTGCAGATTATTTTTTCTCTCTTAATATTACAGATTTTGAGCTACCTACATGTTTAAATTTTTATTTTTTGGCATTCAACATCTAGCACTTAGTATGTTCTTAGCAAATAGTTATTAAATAGTTATGCAATTGATATTGTGCTAGGTGATCAATAAAACTTAAGTGTAATGACTTTGAGTTCTGCTCACTGAAAAATTACAAACCTAAATTTCAAGTAATGTAGATAAAGCCTGAAGCAAATGTCAAAAAATACAGTATATACATTTTATAAATTCACTGAGTGTTTTGTGTAGGTCATATAATGTGAATAATGCAAACAAAAGTAATTATTTTCCCCCCAGATTTTAGAGTTTATTTTCAGATTAGTACAAGATTTTACATTCTTACATTCAAATGTGCATAGTAACCACAGAGTATAGAAGAACATACTAGCTATTTTTGTTTCTTCCTCTAGATTTTGCAGAAATAACTTCCAGCTTGTTTTCTATTGTCTTTATTCTTTTTTAAAATAGTTTCTTTATCATTAATTTTCATGACTCCTCAGATAAAATTATCAAAGTTGGAATTTTTCTCTTTTAAATACAACGGTTCAAGGAAGAAGATTTGCTGATAATTTTGTTATTATTCATGTTTTCAACATTGTGAAATGGTTCTATTTTAGTACAATTTTCAACTTCATTTAAAATTATTAATCATAGAAATTTGATAATCTCTATCCATTTTTTACAAATAAAAATATAGCAATTTTTAAGTTTGTTATGAGACTTACCATTTGTTATTTTTCATTAGCCTTGTTATTTATACATGCTTATTAAAGTTTGTATTAATTTTTGATGATCTTATTACAATTAATTTCATTTTTAGATGTAGAATTGTCTGCAAATTATATTATTTAGTAAACCACAGAAAGGGAAATCTATAGGGATGTAAAAATAAGGTAAATGGGTACTTGATAGTCACAGCTTTCTGTAATACAACAGTTAAAGCTGACAGTCAAATAACAACTCATGAAGAATATCTCAAACTACAATTTATTTGTTCTGAACTCTCTGTCAAGTTTCTAGACCTTAATCCTTTATATGATGAAAATTACATTTTTTTGGTCTAATATCCCCATTGTCAAAAAGCAAGATAAATTTGCAACAAATTCTGAAGATTATGTATGTTTGGTTTTAATTGTTTTAAATTAGTTTTCTGTGTGTGTGTGTGTTTTGTGGGTTAAAATATAGGCCATGTAACAGTGTTAAAGTGTGATTCATAGACTATAGCTATCAGAAAAACTCTTTGTTGCTGGTCACTAATGAAGTAAACATGAAAACTGAGATTATTTTTTTAGAAATGTTCATAGCAATGTGACATTACTATGACATCTAAGCATATAATATATTGACTCAAGTCATTAAACAGAGAATGTAGACCAGTCCGCATGATGAGTCATATGCGGTATGAACTTGGTAACAGTCACATACAGAACATCATATATAGGAAAGTATAATAGTCTAGAAATAAGAAAAAAATAATCATTGACCATAGATAATTTGAGAAGCACTGATGCAACTGATCAAATTCACCTTGTGGAGTCCTGAAGAGAGGACCTTTGAAAAAGATCCGTAGTCATCTCTATGGAAACTGAAGCCAAAATACAACTGAAAGACTATGTTAGTTACTGTTAACGATGAACAATGGCATCACATTAACAAGTGACAAGCAGAATTAAGCCTTCAGTGGTCTCAAATATGTACCACAAATAAAAATTACAGTAGCAAACCTTCAAACTGCAGATGTTGATTTTTTATTAAGCTGCTTCACAAGTGGGTAACTAAATGCAGTGAGTTTCACAATGAGAGAAACATAAGGTACTATTAATGTTTCAGGTGTCAGTTTGTAGATATGTCTCTGTTTTATTTTCTCCCTTGTATATTTATTCATCACCATTGTCCTCAGACTCCATTGCAGAAGTTTTCTTCTTTGTTATATTCCTACAGACGTTGCTAGTTTGACAGCATGATATGTTTAGGATTATTTCTTCATGCCACTCCTCTGAAAACTAAATTACCACTTACAATTTTAGTCTTTCACCTTTTTCCCCAATAATAGAATAGAGAAGCTCCGAATGTTAAAAAAAAAAAAAGAAAAAGAAAAAAAGAAAAGAAAAGGAAAGAAAAGTGACCTATTATGCTTCTAATCAAAGCAATATGATGTCAAACTTGAGCAGACAGAATGGTGGTAGCCTGGTACTGTCAGCTTTATTTTTTATTCATTTCCACAGTTATTCCTTTTTTTTCACAGTGGGAGAAGAGAAGGATTACCCTGCTGAGACCACCATTTCAAATACCACAATTGTGTGCTTATAGCAGGTCAACTGAATGCAGTGGGAGAGGATAAGAAATGCAATGACAAAATCAACAATGCTGAGTTGCCTCTTGTAAAACAGTGCAACAACTTTATCATTTTGTTAATAGGATAGTTATTTTTTTACCCCAAAACAATTAAATGCAACTGGAGTGTTTATTTGATGTTTTCCTTAGAAACCAAATTAATCCAGCAGTAATTGTTTAAATCTCTAGGGAATGGGCACAGACCAGCACTTTTCTTCTACCTACTTATTGTTTTAATCAGTGCAAGAGATTTAATGGCTTCCTAATTAATAGTGACATTTTCCTTCTTTAAATTATTTTTATTATAGAGTGGTAGGGTACAAGTAAGGATTAACTACATTAACTACCCTGGTAGTGGACCAGTTACCCTTTGTGTTGTCACATGCCTCTTCTCCCTTCCCACTTCCTCTAGCAGTGCCCTACAACAGATGATCCCACCCTTGTGCTAATGTGAAAAACGTTCAAGGCCCACTTATGAGTGAGAACATGTGATAGTTATTTGTTTCTGTGATAGCTCACTTAATGTAATGGTTTCCAACTCCATCCAATTTGCTGCAAAGTCCATGATTTTGTTCTTCTTTAAGGCTGAGTAATACTCCATCATGTATATGTACCACATTTTCTTTACCCAATCCACTTATGGGCAGCAGAATTGGTTCCATGTTTTTACTATTGTGAATAGTGTGGTAATAAACATGCATGTGCATGTGCCTTTTTGGTAGAGTGATTTATGTTCCTCTGGGTGTATTCCCAGGAGAGGGATTGCTGGATCACATGGAATATCAATTTTTAGTTCTTTTAGGAATCGCCACACTGTTTTCCGTAGAATCTGAACTAACTTTCACTCCCACCAGCAGTGTAGAAGCATTTCCTTTTCTCCATACCCAAGCTAGCACCTGTTGTTTTTTGACTTGTTAATAATAGACATCTTTACCGAAGTTAGATGGTATCTCCTTGTAGTTTTATTTGCATTTCTCTGATGACTAGTGACATGAGGCTGAGCATTTTCTTCCTGTGTCTGTTGGCTGCTTGTATGTACTTCTCTGAGAAATATCTGTTCATATCTTTGCCCATTTTTTAACAGTGTTGTGTGTTTTTTCCTTTCACTTTGTTTGAATTCCTTAAGATCCTGGATCCTAGGTCTTTATCAGATGCATAACTTGCAAATATGTTTTTCCATTCTGTGGGTTATCTCTTTACTCCCTTGATAATTTCTTTTGCCATGCAAAAGCTTTTCAGTTTGATGAGGTCTCATTTGTCTATCTTAATTTTTATGGCATCTGCTTTTGGGGATTTGGTCAAGAGTTCGCTTCCTACTCCAATATGTATAAGGGTGTTTCTTCAGTTTTCTTCTAGGATTCTTATAGTTTGAGGTTTTGCCTTTAGAGATGGTGATAATTAGGGGTCCAGTTTCATTCTTCTGCATGTGGTTAGCCAGTTTCCCCAGCACCATTTGCTAAATATGGTCTACTTTCCCCAGTGCTTGTTATTGGTGGCTTTGCCAAAGATAAATTGGTTAAGAGACTGTGTTTTTGCTTCCATAATCTCTGTCCTGTTCCATTGGTTTATGTGCCTATTCCTGTACCAATACAATTGTTTTAGTCTGGAAACTAAAGTCTGGAAAGTTTAATATCAGGAAGTATACTGCCTCCCACTTTGTTCCTTTGCTGAGGATGGTTTTGGCTATTTGTGCTCTTTTTGTGTGTGTTTGTTTCCATGTTAATTTCTGTATTGTCGTTTCCAGGTTTGTGATAAATGATATTGGTAATTTGATGGGTAATGCATTGAACCTGTAGATTGCCTTAAGTAGGATTTTTACCCAAGATCAATTAATGCAACTGGAGTGTGTATTTTACATTTTCCTTAGAAACCAAATTAATCCAGCAATAATTGTTTCACTCTCTAGCAAATGGACACAGACCAGCACTTTAATTCTGTCTACTTAGTTTTTAAATCAGTGCATGGGATTTAATGGCTTCCTAATTAAAAGTTACATTATCTTACCTTTGATTTTATCTTATTTCTTCTCCTTTTATTAAATTATCAGATGCATTTGAATGGATAAAATTTTTCTTACACAATTAACAGTGTGAAACTCTAACACACCAGGAAATTTGATGTCCAAGCTGTGAGTGCCCTTTTGAAGGAATAAGCATTTTGATATAGAATAACTTATGTTGTCCATTTTTGATTATTTATAAATAGGTAAGTTAGTATGAAATTTGTGTTTTTGCAATAATTAAGCAGTGTTAGTAAACAAGATTTTTGACTTTATTCCATTATGTCTGCAAAAGCAAATTTGGAGAGTCAGGGAGGTGAGGATACAAGGAGAGTAGTGTCTCTCTTTGCACACTTTCTCAAATAGAAAATTATTTGAAATACTTTTTAAAAATAAAAAAGATAATATGATGGTTTTAAAATTATAATGAAAATGTATTTGATTAACTAGCGTGAAAGCAAAACTACGAGACACATACATAAGATAATCATATCATGGTACCTTTTCTATGTGCTCACTCACTCTCCAATAAATGATGTAGACTCCCATTCCCATGTTGATTCTTTTTTTTTTTCTTTTCAAGTTGGAGTTTCACTCTGTCACCCAGACTGGAGTGCAGTGACATGCTCACAGCTACTGCAGCCTCGACTTGCTGGTTGCAGGTGATCCTTCCACCTCAGTCTTCCAAGTAGTTGGAACTACAAGCAAGCGCTAGCACACCCAGCTTATTTTTTGATTTATTGTAGAGACAAAGTCTCACCAAGTTGCCTAGGCTGGTCTCAAACCCCTGAACTCAGGCAATCCTCTTGCCTCATTCTCTCAAAGTGCTGAGATTACAGGCTTGAATCACCGCGCCGAGCCCCATGTTGATTCTTATCTATGTTGATTCAACTTAAACTTTTCTTGAGTCTCTACTATGTAATCTGAAAAAATTATGCAAATGTATATGCCTTTTACCCTATGTAAGGCTTAAATTAGTAAAAGAATTATGTCTCTATTTTGAAGTAGATATCAGGCATCAAGTTTACCAAGAGATTCTGCTTATATTCCATGGTGGCATGGAGAATATTTTAATGCATGTCCAAGATGGAATAAGGATCTGGGAAGCAAGTAAGATGTTGAAGAGTATTAGAAAGTAAGATAGCTTGCTCTTATTTGAGATTACACTATATATTGTAACAGAACAATGTCTGATCATAGTAGATTAAAACATCTGAAATTTACTTCCTACTCATGTAAAGTCTAATTGACATAATGGTAACTGCAGGAAGGCACCTGTGTTCCACATGTGATCAGGGACCCAGCAGAGGCTCTGCTATCTTTAACATGTAGCTTTTAAGATCATCTTGAATTACAACATCCAACCAGCAGACAAGGGAAGGAGATATGTGGAAAAAGTACGTGTGTTTTTTAACCATATTGACTCAGAAATGAGACCCATCACTTCTCTCATATTTCATTGGCAAGAAAAAGTCACATGGTCACAAACAGAAAACAAGGTGACTGAGAAATATACTCTTTAGATAACAGAAAGGGACAACTCTGCATTTTAGAAACAAAGCTAAAATCTCTAATGGTAAAGTCACCGGCTCTGCCATAAATGACACATTTTTTCAATATTTGTGACAACTACAATTAGTAAATTTGCTTATATTTCAGAGTCAAATGTAACTAATTTTTGATTAAACTCCTTTCAAATTGATAGTATTTTAATCAGCACACGACAATCTAATTTAGTTATCTTCAATTGGGTCTCCATTCTTGATAAGTAATCAAGAATGCATTTGACATTTGGGCACTCTTTATTTCATACCCTTTTAATTACTTTTCAAAAACAGTATATAACAATCAGCATTATATCAATTCATCTATTAATAAATGTTATTGAGGAAACAACATTAATGGAAAATAGGGGGAAAAGGATATTAAGTTTCAACAATTCAATTACCATATGAAGCTTATCAATTTGTTCAAGCTTTCATTTTGTCCATGAGAATTATAATCTTATTAGCTAAATAATATTCCATCATCTTTACATTTACAAAAAAGTATAGTGGAATTGACTATTCACTATGTTATACTTTCATCTAATAAAGATATGGTATATGGTTGATGTTAAATGAGAACAATTGGTGGATATGAGGTTATAAATGTGAGCAACTATATCAAATTTAGGGCTTAAATTAATTGCCCAGATTAACTATAGAAAGACTCACCCATTATGGACTCTTACTGTATGGAGATGACCAACCTATCATTCAGTTACTAGTGAACTGGCAAAAGCCAGAACTTGAAATAATAATCTGCATTATTATTTCAATACTCAACCTATACAATAATATCCTTATGAAGAACACATTCAGGTTCTCAGTAGTACAACTATGATACTGTCACAGTTCCACATGAGCAAGGGCTATATTTGACATCTCAGCTGGCAGAGGTTGAGAAATCCTGATGCCACCGGATTTGTTCAAACTGTTTAACTTGGATCCAGATATGGTGGTTATTTTATTATGCATTGGATATTGAGTTTATTGAGACTTCTAACCTCTATGTTGAGAAGTTGCTGGACTATAAGACTATAATAATATGCTAATAAAACAACCAGCTTATAATTTGCTTTCATCCTTCATAGTTTTTTGAGTTTGTTTTGGTTTTGTAATTTTAAAAAAGGTACTTTTTTCCCTCATAGTTTTGACTAATCGGCCAGCCACTGAGAACACCTAAAAGAAACATATTTCTAAGAAATTCACAGCAAGTTTTGAACAATCAAATATATGTCTGTACAGGGAGGCATACTCTTCTGTCAGTGCTGATATTCATGAGGAGGATAAGCCTTGGCTTTCTAGGAGTCCTTGTTAAGTGAAGTTAGTCAAAATTGTTTTTCTGCATCTGAAGAAGTACTTTTGTAAGTGACATTTTATCATCTTGAATTTTGTATTCACTGCCTTATAAAGATAATTATTTCTCACTGTAGAGTGTAGATGGATATTAAGTTTATGTTGAGTTAAACATTAACTATCCATAAAATATCTAAAAAAAAGCCAGTGCATTTTTTAAAAAATGGAAGAGAACAAAAAGTACTGAAGAGAAACAAAGATGATTCTTTGACACATGAAGGCTAGGTAAGTTCTTGGAAATGAGTTACTGTACTTCTTTAGCCATCAGAAGCCCATTCACTGCTTCACAGCTATACAATAGTGGTATGTGTGTTTCCCTAAACACTGGTTCCATTACTTGAGACAGACAGAAATAAAATTATAGATTTTCTAATGCAATCTGCTTCTTTAAAAGATGTTCTCAGCGATATGAGGGGCTAGATGGAAGAGATGCTGATGAAGAAGTTTGGAGAATCACTACCAAAACTATTAGTATGTGGTGAGTAACGTGGAACTTGGGACCTATAAAAGTAGTTAAAATTTCCCTGGAATTACCCCCTTTTCATTTTTAGATAATTAAGGTGAATTGCTGAAGTATTTTTCTCATTAATAATTAACTTTTTTTTCTTTATTGTGGGGAATAAGATGTTTATTTTCAAAATGCAACTCCCAAAATGATGTTTAAATTCTTTGTGCTTCTCTTTTGCTGACTCACTTCCTGCTTCTTTGTACTCCCTTTTCGAAGGCTTTTTACTTTGGTGGGCTACATGTTTAAATGTTGGCAGGATTCAGTCAGAATAGTAATCCTGTCAGCCAATCGGCAAATAGGACATGCAAATGAAGTGATTCTGTAAAACCAATCAACATGTGCTATGTATACAGGGAAACTTATGTATGTACCCAACCAATGGGAAATGTAGAGAGACTTGCATTCTAGGGCATAAATATGCTGGTTGCAACTGCCTCAGTGTGCCTGCTCACCCAAGGGACACCTGTTCTTGCAAGAATGATATTAAAAGAGCTGCGTCACTCCACTGATCTCTGAGTCTCCCTGTTGTTCTTTAAACGATAAAATTGAAGAGGGACATTTTCATCTCCAACACTTGTGGTGGCAGGTATACCTGCACCTGTGGGACCAGATCCCCATCAGGTGGGGAGATGCATCCCACTAAATTTTAGGTGGCTTTTTCCAGTCGGGTGTTCCTGGCTCCTGCAGTTTTGCAGATAGACCTGAGATCATTACTTGGGACTCAGCGGAGGAGAAACAAAGAAAAGGCAGGCACCACCATGGCAACCCAGCAACCTTGTGCACAAGCCAAGGTAGGAAAATTGAACTATAAGTACTGCTTTGGGTGTTGGGGAAATTCTCAGAGGTTGAGTGTGTGTGACTGAGATGTATTGAATCCTAGTGCTCGCAAGAAACCTCCCATAAAGTGGGTTGAGAATATTAGGAGGAATTTGGAGCCCTAACATTTGCAAGAAATCTCCAGTAAGGGGAGTTGAACACCCTAGGAGGAATTCAGAGTCCTAACGTATGCAAGAAACTTCCAGCTTGGGGGTTTGAGCACCTTGGGAGAAGTTTCGAGACTACACAGTTCACCTTGTAACTGAAAATGGGTAACAAACAATCTAGGCCTAGGAGTGAGGGTCCAGAGGACTCCCTTAAAATTCCCCCAGATAGTCCACTGGGGTGAATTCTAGAGAACTAGAAAGACGATTCCAAGAATAAAAGAAAGGGAAAGAAGAAAATGATTGAATTTGATGTTTTGTATGGACTAAGGAACCAATCAGTCAGCCCTTAGGATTTTGGCCAAAATTTGGCTCTGATGAGGACTGGCTTTTTTTAGCAATCTATGTGAACAATAAGTCCTCTGTTTCATCTGAGGAGGGGTACTATGACCTCTGTTGTCTTCCAGAAACCCTTTCCATGTTTCCCCTTCAAATGAGAAGTGAGGAAGACAAAGCATCTGAACCTCTAGGGGAGAAAGATAAACCTTGGGACCGACTCTCCTATATTCCCTCCCATAACCCTCAAGAAGATCGAGGATTTAGGGGGGCAACTGGGAATGCAAATCTATTAGAAACTCAAGAGTTGAGATCCCCAAGCCCCAAACCCATATATCCTAATTTGGAAAGGGAATTGGAGCAATGTAGGAGAGACATTGAAAGATTTCCCTTTCCCCCTGGAAGTCCAGATGAAAATTCAAAATTGTTCCCACTAATGGAGGTTCCATTGGGGAAGGGAGAAATTGGTTTTGTTAATGCCCCACTTACTAGCACTGAAGTAAGAGATTTCAAGAAAGAAATAAAATCATTATTAGATGATCCTTTAGGATTAGCCGACTAGGTTGATCAATTTCTTGGACATAACATATATACCTGGGTGAAACTAATGTCTATTATGAACATCCTGTTTACTGGTGAAGAAAGAGGCATGACCGTGATTCAAAGGGCTACCATATCCATCTGGGAGCAGGAACATCCCCCAGCCCCGGTATAAAACTAGCTGAACAAAAATATTCAAACACCAACCCCAGATGGGATAATAATAACCCAGGAGATAGGGTTAGAATGCAAGATTTAAGGGAACTAGTAATTAAAAGAATTTGAGAGTGAGACCCAAGATTCCAAAATGTCTTGAAGGATTTGAGATCCAGCAAGAGAAGGAGGAAACTCCAGTGGTCTTTTTACAGTGGCTTAGAGACCAAATGAGCCAATATTCTAGATTAGATCTGGGAAGAGCTTGTAGGACAAGGCCTTCTAAAGGTTAATTTTGTTACAAAAACTTGGCCAGTTATTGCAAGAAAGTTACAAAAGCTGGAGGAATGGAATGAAAGAACTATTGAAGAGTGTTAAGAGAGGCACAAAAGGTGTTTGTTAAGAGACATGAGAAAAAGCAAAAACAAAAAGTTAGAATCATGGTAAGTATGTAGAGAAGGTAGTTGGGAGAAAAAATGAGAGACCCCCTTGGCAAGGCCTGGATATCAGAAGAGACAGACCAGAGGAAGGCCTCAACCAAAAGGAACTGTGATGAAAAAATTTAATCAAAAGGGAGCTGAATGCTATCATTATAAGAAACCGGGACCTTTCAAAAGAGATTGTCCTGAATTGAAGAAGGAAGAAGAGATAGCCTTCCTGATGGCATTGGATACAGAATAAGGAAGTCAGGGGTCCCTCTTTATCAGACCCCACTAGGAACCCCTGATAAATCTGAAGTTGGGGCTTAATGAGGTGGACACTATCTTCCTTTTTGATACTGGGCAGCATGCTCCTCCCTCATCTTTAGACTCCAAAATGTTCACTTTTTACCAGAAAACTTTCAAGTTTCTGGAATAAAAGGAGAAGGGTTTTTGGTACCTATATTTGAACCCATGGTTATAAAAACTAAAACTGAGACACTGACAGGGTCATTTTTATTTGCCCCAGAAGCAGAAATAAATCTCCTAGGTAGAGACCTAATTGTCCAGTTGGGTCTTAATATAGGGCCAGAACAAGGTCAGCTCAAGGTCCGAGTGGCATATCTCACAGCGGAAAAGGAACAAAAAGTTAGCCCTAGGGTATGAGTAAAGGAAGGGAATGGGGAGGTCTACAAATCTCCCCCCAATTCAAGTTTCTTTAAAACTACCAGTGAAGTTGTTTGTAGAAAACAATATCCTATTCCTATGGAAGGGAGCAAGGGACTTCAACTGGTAATTGAAAATCTCCTTAGGAATGGGCTTTTAGAACCATGCATGTTATCATACAATACTTCAATACTTCCAGTAAAGAAGTCTGATGGGTTCTACTGGCTAGTGCAAGACTTGAGGGCCATAAATCAAATAGTTCAAATTCTACATCCTGTGGTTCCAAAGCCCTATAACCTCTTCAGTAAAATCTTTCATGAATATTAATGGTTTAGTGTGGTAGACCTCAAGGATACTTTTTGGGCCTGCCCACTGGCCCCCAAGAGTAGAGGTCTCTTTGCCTTTGAAGAGGAAAATCCCATGAATGGAAGAAAACTACAATATGACTGAACTGTATTACTACAAGGTTTTATGGAATCTCCTAATTTATTCGGCCAAATTTTAGAAACTGTATTAGAGGGGTCTCTACCTTTGCCTGACACTAACCTTTTGCAATATGTGGATGATCTCCTAATTTCAGGAATAGATAAAACCAAGGTCTCTGAGGCAACTACAAATTTTTTTAACTTCTTGGGAGAGCAAGGACTAAGAGTTTCTAAAAGTAAGCTACAATTTATGGAATGAGAAGTTAAATATCTTGGGCATTTAATCAGTGCAGGGCAAACAGAGAATTAACCTTGAAAGAATAACTGGAATAGTTAACTATTCTAGGCCTAAAACAAAGCAGGAATTTAGAAAATTACCAGGCCTTATAAAGTTGTTGAAATTTATTAATTGATTCATATGTGACCAAGACTAAGAATTTATATTCATAAATATTGTAGAAGTGCCAAACTCCCTCCAATGGACTGAAGAAGAAATGCAGAATTTAGAAAATATAAAACAGGCACTAATTACCACCCCTGTCCTCACTCTTCCCTCTTTAGAAAAACATCTTCACCTGTTTGTAGCAACTGATCAAGGAACAGCCATTGGGGGTACTTACCCAGAATTGGGCAGGGGAAAAAAGCAACTTGTAGCTTTTATATCTAAATTATTAGATCCTGTGTCCAGGGGCTAGCCAGAATGGGTCCAGGCCATTGCAGCTACTGCCTTGCTAATTGAAGAAAATCAGAAGCTAAACTTCGGAGGAACTCTTTTGGTTAATATTCCTCACCAAGTCTGGGCCATACTGAACCAAAAGGCTGACAGTTTTTTAACTCACTCCAGAATTCTAAATTATGAGGCAATACTTTTAGAAAGGGATGACTTAATGTTAACCGCAGACTTATATGAGTTTAGTCAGTCTTCTAAAAGCCAGGGAAAAGGAAAATCAAAGAACATTGGATCATAATTGCCTAGAACACCAAACTAAAACCAGATTAGATTTAAAAGAAAAGCCACTCTGTGATGGTGTTAAGTTATTCATAGTACCTCCAGAATGATTGAAAGTAAAAGGCATAATGAGTATTCAGTTATTGATGGGAATAATGTATCCATCTATGAAAAAAGGAAGGCTACCTAACTCATGGTCTCCACAAACTTGTGAATTATATGCTCTTAATCAAGTCTTAAAAAGACTTACAAATAAGGACAATATAATCTATACATATTCTAAATATGCTTATATGGTAATACATACTTTTGCAAAAATCTGGATGGAGAGAGGTCTCATAAACAGTGGAGGAAAGGAGTTAGTTCATGGGGAACTAATTAAACAAGTTTTAGAAAATTTACTACTCCCTACTGAAATAACTGTCACACATGTAAATAAACAAAGAAGTTCTTCTGAGGCAGTTGGTGCTGGGCCTGCTGATGAAGTAGTCAAAGAGACTATCTTAAAAGACAAAATTAAGCTTCTAAACCTCACCCTAACTTGCCTGTAATCACCATAAGACCACAATTTACCAAAAAGGGAAATAGAAGAAATGAAAAAGATGGGAACTTCTCCAACCAAGGAAGGGATGTGAATCTTCCCCGATGGAAGGGAAATGGTTAGCAAACCAATTATTAGGGAATTAATGACTATATTACCAAAGGGAAGTCATTGGGGAGCTCAAGCAATGTGTGATGCACTTTTTAAAAACATATGGATGTATAGGAATTTATACTATTGCCAAACAAATATGTGAGGGATGCATAATTTGTCAGAAAATAAATAAAAGGCAATAGAGCATCATTAAAAGGGGGAATCCCTCCTAGATTAAGACTCTTCCAAAGTATACAAATTGACTTTACTGAAATGCCTTAAATAGGGAATCTTAAGTACCTATTAGTAGTTGTTGATCATCTTACTGGATGGGTAGAGGCATACCCAACAACGACAACTACAGCTGGGACTGTGATTAAAAGGGCTCCTTTCTTAAACTCCTCCCCTTGAGTTCACAGTTCACCATTTCCAGTCTGGAGATTGGGTGCTAATCAAGATCTGGAAGGAAACTAAGCTCCAACCAAACTAGGAAGGGCAAGTGCTCCTGACTACTGAGATGACTGTGAGGACTGCTGAAAAGGGGTGGATGCATCATACCCAAGTCAAGAGGTCATGAACAGAAAACATGGTAAAAGAAATGCTATCAATGGGAAGTCTCTCAAACTGAACCTTTAAAATTGAAATTTAGAAAAACCTAATATGTTTCTCTACACCTCTTCTCATGGCATTGCCTATAATATTTCTAATCATATATATGTTTATTTCCTTCCTTGTTAAATGTTTACGCAAAGTTTTTGTTTTTTTGTTTTTGTTTTTTTTTTTTATTCTGAGTGCCCATGGGATTGTTTCCTCTCCTAAAAATGCTGAATGGAAAGTTTACCCCACTTTTGTGGTTAGAAAAAATGATAATGACTTTTATAACCTTATGTGAAATGGCAGACTGCATATTTACCATCAATATCATTAAAACTAACTCTTCTAGCCATCAAATTTTATGCATGCTCAGTCCTATCCTACACAGTCATGACTATCTACATAGTCAAAGACAATTCTCTGGAGCAGATAAATATCTTTGCCTGGATCCACATGCAGGCAGAGCATGCCCTTACGCTATAGTAGGGAGCTGCCCCTCTGTAGTGGCCTCAGGGGAAAACTTAGTAGGGGGATACCATCCTTGCTGGAACTGGGATGGTGTCTTTTGGACCACCCAGTTCAATGGTTAGGTTTCTGCTTCATTGGCATGGAAAACCTCTCAACAACTTAGAGATAAAATCCAACTTACAAGAGCATCAATCTTCTCAAATTGTCAAGACCTTCAATGTAACCCTTTACTGATAATAATAAACAAACCTCAGAACCTGGAACAGCAGCAATCAATAATACAAACCTATGGATTAGGGGCAGATATCACAGGAACTGACCTCTTGGGTCACTTTAACTTAAGGCTAGTTGCCACTCTGACACCCACTCCAACTGATAAAACTCCAACCCAGGGCCTCAGTCTCCCACAGTCTTGGGGCCCCAATCGAACTCAACCCAATATGAACCTACTAAGGTCATTATAATGGAAGTAAAAGATTTAAAACAAACCATAGAAATTGAAACAGGATATGGGGAAATAAATTCCTGGGTAGAATGGATAAAATTTACGGTATTAACCCTCAATAAAAGTGATTGTTATGCATTTGCCACAGGGAGGCCACAGGCTCAAGTGGTCCTGTTCCGCATTAACTGGGACACAAATCTGAGTGGAATGAATTGTATGTTAGCCCAGTACCAAGACAAGGATGCCTGGGGCAACAAGCCTTGCCGAATTCTTTCCTTGCTCTACCCAGCTATGCAGAGATCAAACCCGAAGGTACATCCTTCTTTCTCTGTAGGGAAGGCAAATGACTCTTAGTGTCTCTCCAGACAGAAGAGGGGTTCACCACCCCTGTAGGGTATTTGCAAACCTGCACCAATGTCCAAAATGTCTCTGAGGTAATTGAGGAAAACTCAGACTTCAACATCCCTCTAGTGAATGTTTGGTGGTACTGGGAAAAAGGACACTTGGAGCTCTGTTGCCACCCAACAGGACTGGAACCTATTCTTTGGACCAATTGGTCATCCCATTTACCTTGGCATTTCAAACCCCAAATATGTCTATTAAAATAAGAAATAAGCAATCGATGCCCGGGACATAAGTACCAGGGTCATCTGACCCTTAATATATATCTTGATGATATAGGAGTCCCCTCAGAAATTCCTAATGAATTTAAGACTCAAAACCAAATAGCAGTAGGATTTGAATCCTTCTCTTGGTGGGTAACTATAAAAATGTAGATTGAATTAATTATATTTACCATGATCAACAAAGATTTATTAACCCTACCCAGGATGCTGTCAAGGGAATAGCTGAACAATTAGATGCTACCAGCAGAATGACATGGAAAAACTGTATGGCACTGGATATGATGTTAGTTGAAAAAGGGGGAGTCTGTGTCATGTTAGTAGGACAATGTTGTACTTTTATCCTGAACAATACTGACCCTAATAGAACTATTACTAAAGCATTACAAGAATTAACTACTCTTGCTAATGAATTAGTCAAAAATTCTGGCTTTAATGACCCCTTTACAGATTGGTTAGATAATTGGTTTGGAAAATGGAAAGGAATGATAGTCTTCATCCTGACCTCTCTTATAACAGTAGTGGAAATATTAACTGCTATAGGTTGTTAGATAATCCCCTGTGTTACAGGTCTAATCCAAAGATTTATAGAAACCGCCATCACCAAAAAAATGCCCATGAATTGCACTTATGTCATGAAAACCAAATTAAATCTTGAGGAAGAAAGTAAAAAATTATTAAATAAATTTGAAACTGACCTCATACTTAAAGCAAGTCCAAATAGAAATGAAAATAAAATCAGAAATACCAAGAAAAAGAGGAGGAAATTTGTGGGAAATAAGATGATTGATTTTCAAGACGAAGCTCCCAAAATAATGTTTAAATGCTTTGTGCTTCTCTTTTGCTGACTCACTTCCTTTTTCTTTGTACTTCCTCTGCGTAGGCTTTTTACTTTGGTAGGCTACATGTTTAAAATGTTGGTGAGTTCCGATCAGAATAGTAATCCTGTAAGCCAATTGGCAAATAGGACACGCAAATGAAGTGATTCTGTAAAGCCAATCAACATGTGCCATGTAGGCGTCTTACGAGAAAACATGTAACTTCTGCAGTACTCAACCAATGGGGAATCAGGAGAGAGATTTGCATTCTAGGGCATAATTATGCTGGCTGCAACTGCCTCAGTGTGCCTGCTCACCAGAAGGACACCCATTACTGCAAGAATGTTATTAAACGAGCTGCTTCACTCCACTAATCTCTGAGTCTCCATGTCATTCTTTAAGAAAAAAATTGAGGAGGGGCATTTCTGTCTCCAACATTTATCTTTCTTCAAAAGGAAGAAATCAATAGTAGAATTAATTCAAAGAAGCAGATTTTTCAATTCTTAAAAATTGACTTTCAGAGTAATAACTTGTATATACTAACCATGATCTCTCTGAAGTATTGGAAGTTCAGAAATTATTTGAATTTAAAATAACAAAATCTGATAACTCCATCCAAGCTCTGTAAGTCCCTCGTCCCTCTCTATAAACCAATTCCATCTTATGGGGAGAGAGAGGGAAAGAGAGATTATAAGTCATCCAGAGCTGATAGACTTTTCCAATTTATATTGTATGTCTTCAATTTTATGTTAATTATGCACATCAAAGCATCCCTTGTATTTCAGAAACCTGTAATATTCTTCCCATTTAAATAAACCTTTAGTTCTTTTGTTAAGGGCCCATGAATCTCCTTCTGAGTCCATGAACAATACTATAGAGAATTTTCCATTGATGGAATTAATAGTTAGTGCTAATTAGATGAAAAAAAAAATTGGATTGGAATGATGAGACAAATATCTCAAAAATTAAAGGAAAAATATAAGCATGATGTCTCAACTTTGACATTACAGGCCTTTTAGGTAATACAATTCTTTGTTGTGGAGAAGTACCCAGTACATTGCAGGGTATTTAGCAGTGCCCCTGGCCTCTGCACACTAGATACCAGTATTAGATCTTCCTTTAGCTGTTAAAACACAAATATTTCCAAACAATGCCAAGTATTCTCTCAAGGGACAAAATTGTCCCCTTTCCCTCCCCCATTAAGAGTCACCGAGGTAAAGTAAGAACTAACAGAAATAACAAAAACTGCACCCTAAAGAATGCCTGTCTTCAAATAATGCAGTAGATCACCTCTTTGTGGTAAGTTGAATAGATTCAAGTCTAATACATCTTCCCAAGCACTGCTTTCCCAAATGTTTCTCTACATTTTCAGGTGTACTGGGAATTTTTAGCATGCATAGAAGAAATATGTTTTGTAAACCTGTGTTATGAAGTGGAACTGGTATTAAGTTTATGAATTGGGATTGTGAAATTCTTAGTACTTTTCTAAAGGATAGGTTAATAATTATGCAACAATTTAGATAGCGCATGCAATACTGCATGGCTTATGCCTTGGAAAAAATCTAAATTAATAAATATGTAGCAATATCCATATGTTTATGGTGAGCCAAGGAATACCAATGTCACATAAAAGAGATTATGGCAGTATCACCCCTTATTGTCTGTTTTCCTCTGTCCTCAATTCCTGGGAAGAAAGTCAGGGGCTTTCTAATAAAGAGGATAGAAGTCTAAGATGTGAAACTTGGAAAGTTTCTTCAAGATAGTAGTGAGTGATAGCCATTTTAGCCTACTGAACATCCCTTTACACACATAAAGAGTACTCCCTTTTCTCTATAAATCAGCTCCTCATCATTCCCAATCAGTATGTTGAGCAAATCCTTGCTCTATCCATCTCCAGAAATTTACGGAATGAATAAAGTTGGTCTCCTTTGCTACTGAGATTGAAGTAGTTACGAGCTTGTGACTTAAGGAGTATTCAATGGCAAACAATCTCACTTCTTTTTTGAAACTAATTGGAAGAAGCAGCTTTTTTTTTTTTGGTGGAGGGCAATTGGGAATACAATATATTTGGTGGTTCTAGAAACCAAGGCAGAGGGATGAAATAGATTCTGCATAAATTTATTCAAGGCTCTGGAGACAGATGGGTCTAAAAGTAACTATATCCTTGAATCTGTGTTATTGTTGTTCAAAAAGTAATTGATTTCCTTTTGTAGCTCAGGAAATGACAATCAGATTTATTATTTCCCTTGCAACTCGGGATCCTCACTAATATAAAGACATCTAGTTTCTTCACCACCATCTCCTTTTATAGATGGTAGGAGTGAGTCTTAATGAGTGTGAGTGATTGTCCCAGAATCATGCATCTCTAATCACAATCTTCTATAACTTAAGCTGAATCTACGTTCCGGTTTGGTGTGTTTCCTCAATTTTCAGGTGCAAACTGAACCAGTTACTTGGTTTACATAATACCCAACAATTGGTGTTAATTATTTTTTATTAACTAATCACCTATATTAATGAGATGAAGAGACCCTCTTGAAATGAGGACTTGGATTATTTTTCCACCATTTCATGTAAGTCTAAATTTTTATGTTTATACATACATATGCAAAACAGTAGTATTATAGTTAAAGTATAAATTATTTATCTCAGTGCTTATTAATTAAGGATCTTAAATTTGATGCCTATTGTTTTATTTATTGAACTACTTAATGGCAGTTGTAGGTATAAAAACTTTTGTTAGAGGACAGAGTCACAATCATAATTTTTCCTGTGATTTAACTGCAAAACAGTGATTTTTATTTTTAAGGTAATTGCCTTTTTCCTTTCTATTTTTCCATGATCACAATAAATCATGGAATTTACAAGACACTTGCATCATTTTTCTTATGACAAATGTAAAGCACAATTATAATCAGAATATAATAGCATCAATATGTTTATACAGATGCTAAAGGAAATTCATTAACACTTATTCCATATGTCTGCTATCTAGTTTTCTCTTCTCTTGTCAAACCAAGGATTTTTACATTAGAGTAATTTTTAACAGTATCTTTTATACTTCTATGTGGTGATGTATAAGAAAATAACCTATATTGTCATTGAAGGTGATGGTATTAAAATTATACTTTTGGTTACTGTGGGTTGCCAGGGATGACAGAAATGTAGAATACAGTGTAAATTTTATGGAAAATAATTGTAGTGATTGATTATGGATGTGATTCTTTGGGGTTTGTACAAGCCTCTGATTCAAACCATTCACCATTAAATTAAAGAAATTCTTCTGATAAACGCTAACATCTAAAACCAAATGAGTATGTGCATGTCCATGACATTAGTCTGCCTGGAGATTGTGAATCAAAGGTTCCCTAATGGCAAGACATATTTCAAATTATGACATCTTCTGGCCTTTGCAAGTAGGAACATAGTAAGAAATCCTGGATATCATCCTAGATTTTGTTAGCTTTGACCGTCTTAACATTTCCTTGGCTATTATTGGTACTTTGCATTTCTATGTAAATTTTGAAATTCCTTTCCTGTCAATTTCTCAAGGACAAGGCATTCCTAAGTGAGCAAGAGAAGAGAGACATTTTAGTACCTGTAGATTGTAGGGACACAACTGGTAGAAGAGGAAGCCTGCCAGAGAAAGGCAGTCTTTCTTGGACAGGTGAAACCAGCAAAACATTTGATGAACCTGTGGGTTTATTTGAACATGAAGGATCCCCAAATGCAAAGATAATCCTCACAGCAAAGTAATTGTCTCGCATAAAAATTTTGCTGAGTCAGCAGAGGCTGAGTGTTTGCCTATCTATTTCAGTCCTAGGGCCCTCACTGGTTACTTAGTCAACACCGGAGGTCTTTGTGGGTCAAACCACTCTGATTAAGACTTGCACTCAACTCTCCATGATAGTAATCATGACCACTTTGTCTTGGGCGGGTGTCACCACTTGGAGCATGTCACTCCAAGCACCCTCTAGTCACATAGTATTCATTGCAGCAATTTCTACTGCCATTTCTGAACTACAGGAAATAACCACCATGGGATCCTGGCGTTCCCATCATCCATGTAAATATCAGCTGCTAGGTGAAAAGAGCATCTCCAGACCGGCTTGTGGGACATAACTCAAGGTAGTTGAGAAATTTTTGCCCAGTAAAGCCTCTTGGGCATTTTGAGCTCGGTAAGTCTTTGGGTGCTACAGAAGTTCTGGCATTTCCATTTCTTTCAGTGTATACCACCTGGGAACCACACATTAGACAGAGTCCCTTGAAGCCATTCCAGGTGACACATCGTATAAAATACAAAATCTTATTCTAGTGCACTGACATTAATAAATTTAGCTCAATAAAATATTATATCCCTTTTACCCTGATTCAACATCCTTAGATATAATTCCTACACATATTCCCCAGGTTTATGTTGCTATAAATTGGTACCATGTTGCAATTATTAAGATAAGTCCCTGAAAGAAAAAAATTGGTAGAAACACTAAGGTGGTCATTGATAATTGCTGGTGTATGAATGTGGACTAGCTTGAGGGTCAAAATGTCCTGAAGCCCATTCTTGGGCCTGGGCATACTTTTATGAGTTTTATCTCCAGGAACTATAAAGTTTTCTTTAAAAAAACAATGAATGGTCTTCATAAAAAAAGGGCTGCCCTCCAGGAAAAACTACTTTACCAAAGACTTATTTGGCAATGGGTGGGAAGACAGCTATTAGATTATTTCAACCCCCTCTATTTCTTCTATTTCATTTAATAAGATAACTATGAAGACATATTCTTTTAAAGATCACAATGTCAGTGACACAGATGCACTAAAATACTAAAAATTCATCATAAGACTATAGAATGCTTTTCCTTCCAAATATCTTAACATCAACACATCTTCAGGCCATTTGTAAATAGTATACTAGTAACAATATATAATAATTCATATTATTACTAGCATAACAGTGGGTTACAACTAAGAGACCTGGAAGATTCCTTAAGAAAGACATCTATATGACAGACCCACAGCTAACATCATACTGAATGGGGAAAAAGTAAAAGGCTTTTTTTAAAGAACAGGAACAAGAAAAGAATGTCCACTTTCATCATTCCTATTGAATACAGTACTAAAAGTACTAGTCAGAGTATTCACTCAAGAGAAAGAAATAAAAGGGGTCCAATTTGGAAAAGAGGAAGTCAAATTGTCCCTCCTTGTGGACAGCATAATCTTATATATAAAAAACTTATCAAACTAACAGCAGACTTCTCTGTAGAAACCCTATAAGCCAGAAAGGTTGAGGGCCATATTTACAATCTCCTGAAACTGAATAACTGTTAGAAAACTACAGACCAATATGACTAATGAACATAGATGCAAAAATCCTCAACAAAATACTAGCAAACCAAATTCAACAGCACATAATGAAAACAATCCACCACAATCAAGTGCATTTTACTCATGGGATGTAAGGATGGTTCAACATATGCAAATCAATAAACATGGTCCACTTCATAAACAGAATTAAAAACGGAAATCATATGATCATTTTAACAAATGTTAAAAAGGATTTGATAAATCTTAGCATCCTTTCATAATAAAAAACCCTCTGCAAAATAGGCATAGAAGGAACATTCCTCAAATTAATAAAAACCATATATGATACACCCAAAGTCAGTGACATTCTGAATGGGGAAAAGTTGAACACATTCCAGCTCAGAATTTGAAACGAGGAAAGGATGCCTACTTTCACCACTCCTATTTAACATAGTACTTGAAGTCTAGCCAAAGCAATCAGGCAAGGAAAAAAAAGGTTAGCTAAATGGAGAAAGAAGAAATAAAAATATCTCTGACAATGTTATCTTATACCTGGAAAATTCTGAAAGACTCCTGGACTTGATAAATAAATTTAGTAAAGTTTCAGGTTAGAAAACCAACATACACAAATCAGTAACACTGCTATATACAAATAGTGACCAAGCCGAGAATTATATTAATAACTCAATTGCATTTACAAAAAAGCTAAAATACCTAGAAATATAATTAACCAAGGAAAACAAAGATTTCTAAAGGAGACCTATAAAACACTGATGAAAGAAATTGTAGAGGAAGCAAACAAATAGAAAAACTTTCCATGTTTATAGATTGGAAGAATCAACATTGTTATAATGACAATATTACCCAAAGTAATCTACAGATTCAATGCAATTCCTGTCAAACAAGCAATGTCATTTTTCACAGAATTAGGGGAAAGAAGTTCTAACATTCATATGGAACCAAAAAGAGTCAAGGTACCCAAAGCAATCCTAATTCCAAAGAACAAAACTGGAGGCATCACATTACCTGACTTCTAATTATTTTATAAGATTATAGTAACCAAAGCATGGTACTGGTATAAGAGCAGACACAAGGACCAATGGAACAGAATAGAGAATTCATAAATAGACCCAAATATCTAAAACCAACTGATCTTCAGCAAAGCAGATAGAGACATACACTGGGGAAAGGAGACCCTATTCAATAATTGGTGCTGGGAAAACTGGATAGCTATATGTAGAAGAATGAAACTTGATCTCTGTCTCTTATCATATACAAAAATTAACTCAAGATGGATTAAAGACTTAAATGTCAAATCTGAAACCATAGAAATCCTAGAAAAAACTCTTTTGGACATTGACCTAGGCAAATAATTTATTGCTAAAACTCCAAAAGCAAATGAAATATAAGCAAAAGTAAGTAAGTGAACTTAATTAAACTAAAAAGTTTCTGCACAACAAAATAAACAGAGTAAATAGGCAACATACAGAATGGGAGAACATATTCACACACTATACATCTGACAAATAACTAATATCTGAAATGCACACAAAACTCAAACAAATCAGCAAGAAAAAAGCAAATAACCTCATTAAATTTGGGCAAATAACATTAACAGGTATCTCTCAAAAGAAGATAAAAAATAACCAGTAAACCTATTTAAAAATGCTCAAAATCACTAAATGCAGATTAAATGCAAATTAAAATCATAATGCGATAATACCAAACACCAATCAAAGTGACCATTATTTTAAAAATTTTTTAAAAAATTGATGTTGGTATGGATGTAGTATAAAGGGAATGCTTATTCATTGTTGGTGAGATTATAAACTAGTAAAACCTCTATGGAAATCATTATGAAGATTTCTCAACAAACTAAAAGTAGATCTAACAGTTGATACAGAAATCCCACTATTTGGCATCTATCCAAAGGAACAGAGGGCTTTATACTAAAAGAGACATCTGCACCAACATAGTTATTACAATACAATTCACAATTCCAAACATATGGAGTCAACCTAAATGCCCATCAGTTGAGAAGTGTATAATGAAAATGTAATATATACCATGGAATACAATTCAGTTATGGGGGGAAAAAATGAAAGAATGTCTTTTATCTGGCTTTTGAGCCACTCTTGTGCTGGAACTTGTTCCTAATTCTCTGGAGTATACTGCCTCTTCTGCTTAATTAATCTCTCTACTTAAAAAAAAAAAAAAGCCTTTTGCTGCAACTAGGGTGGAGTTGAAGACCATCATCTTAAGTGAAGCAATGCAGAAATGAAAAACCAAATGCCATATGTTCTCACTTATAAGTGGAAGCTAAACTAAGGAACTGCAAAGGCATATAGAACGTCATAATGGACATTGGAGACTCGGAAGGGGGAAGATGAGGGGGAGGTTACAATGTACGCAGGTGAAGGTGGAGGGTACACTTAAAGCCCAGACTTCTTTGCCACAATACAATTTATCCATATAACCCCAAATCATTTGTACCTACTGAAGCTATTAAATTTAAAGAAAAATCAAAGTTATTGTAGAACTCTGGAAGAAAATTTCTTAAAAGACTAAAAATAAAACTACCATATAGTCCAGAAATTCCACTATTAGTTATTTATCCAAAATAAAGAAAATCAGTATATCAAAGGAGTACCTTCATTTGCATGTTTAGTGTAACTCTTCTTTCAATAGTCAAACTAAAAAAATCAACCCAAGTATCCATCGATGGATGAATGAATAAAGAAAACGCAGTATATATATACACAATGAAATACAATTTAGCCATAAAAAAAGAATGAGACCCTGTCATTTGCATCCTGTCATTTGGATGAAACAGGAGATCATTATGATAAATAAAATAAGACAGGTACAGAAAGTCAAATATTTTATGTTCTCATTTACATGTGGGAACTAAACATTTTTCTCATGGAGGTAGAGCGTAAAATGACAGTTATGAAAGGCTGAGCACGGTGTGTATGTTGGGGGGGGGGTTTGATGAAGGGAAGTAGACTAATGGGTGAAAACATACAGTTAAGTAGAAGGAATGGGTTCTAGTGTTTGATAACAGAGTAGAGTTACTATAGTTAAGAACAATATATTGTGTGCTTCAAAATAGCTAGAGGATTTGAAATGTTTCCAACATAAAGAAAAGATGAATGCTTAAGGGGATGGACAACCTAAATACCCTGATTTGATCATTTCATATTGTTTAAATGTATTAAAATATATCATGTACTCCATAAACATGTACAGATACTATGTAGCAATTAAATAATCACCCCTCCCAATTAAAAAAGAAACAAACACAAAACAGAAAAAGTTCTTAGGGACACTAAGAACAGAGGAGAAAAAAAAGAAAAGAAAATTGGCACCTAAAACTATAGCAAAAAAAAAAGACACAGCCCAACTCCTGCTGACCAGATTAAAATAAAGCCTCAAACAAAATGCCTAATTGCTTCAGTCCCTATTACTTGATAGATCATACTTAGTTTCAGCAAAAATAAATCAATAAGTAAATGTAATAATAAACGGCAAAAAACAAAACAAAAACAAAACCACAGTCTGAATGGACAAAACAAACATCAGAACCAGACTCAAACATGGAAAAGACTTTGGAATTATCAGATAGATATTTTAAGATAAAATAACTATTAATATATGCTAATAGTTCTACTGGAAAGTAAAAAGCATAGTAGAACATGTCATTAATTGGTCAGATAGATGAAAACTCTTAAGAAAATATCAAAAAGAAATGCTAGAAATAAAAAGCCCTATAACAGGATTGAGAAGTTTTTTGTTGGGCTTATTGGTAGACTGACCAATGAAAGAATTAGGGAGCTTGAAGGTATGTCTATATAAACTCTCTAAATGAAAATATTTAAAGAAAAATAAATGGAAAAAAATAGAAATAAATAGATGGAAAAAATAAAAGACAGTATCTGAGAACTGTGAGAAAAATTTAAAAAGTTGTAAGATACACATAAAGGGAATACTAGAAAGAAAATACACAAAAAAGGAACAGAAGAATTATTTGATGTAATGATGGTTGAGTATTATTCAAAATTAATGACAGGCTACCAGACTACCATCACTTGCAGGGAGCTCAGAAATATAATTCAGAATAAATACCAAAAGAATCTCTATGTAAGCATATTGTATTGTAATTGCAGAAAATGAGACAGAGAAAATCTTGAAAGAAGTGAGAAATGATAATTAACGACACAAAACAAACAGAAAAATTATACCTGTAGAAAAGCAAGATAAAAATTACATTGAAGTTCTATTCAGAAAAATGCAGGCAAGAGGAGAATAGAATAAAATATTTAAAGTATTGAAAGAAAGAAAATAACCATAATAGAATTCTGCATCCAGTGAAATTATGCTTCAAAAGTAAATGAGAAATACAGACTCCCTCAGACTCACAACAATTAAGAAAACTTGTTGCCAGTAGACCTGCCTTGCAAAAAATGTTTTGATAAAGTAGCTCAGAGGAAAAAAAAGACAGTATTATAGGCTATAACATAGAATCTACATTAAGAAAGGAAGAATATTAGAGAAAGAACAAGTGAAGGTAAAATAATATATTTTTTATTCCTGATTGACATAATAGATAACTGCTTACCCTAGGTAAAACTAGCAATAATGTATTAGGTGATTACAGCATATGAACAAGTAAAATGAATGACATCAATAGTATAAAGAACGGAGAAGAAAAATTGGGAATAATGTTACAAAGTACATGTACCATCTGTGAAGTCATATTTGAAAATGTACTTAGATTAGTTATATATATATATGTGTGTGTGTATGTGTGTGTGTGTACTTCAAAATCGAAATCATGTAATAAAAATTTTTTAAGTACAAATAATATGCCAACAGAAGAGAAAGTGTAAAATCAAATAAAATTTTCAATTAAAATCAGAGAAGGCTGACATGAGAAGGTTGCCAGGTCCAGTTTCCACAAGCGTACCGCCTGCATTTGCTAAGATTCTTACAGTTTGAGGTTTTACTTTTAGATCTTTGCTCCATTTAGAGTTAATTTTTGTGTGTGGTGATAGGTAGGGG
>CAUYQG010155351.1:0-14776 GCA_963574415.1 Tarsius wallacei
CCTCCTGAGTAGCTGGAACTACAGGTGTGGGCCTCCTCGCCTGGCTAATTTTTTTTGAGTTGGAGTCTCACTCTGTTGCCTAGGCTGGAATGCAGTGGCATGCTCACAGCTACTGCAGCCTCGACCTGCTGGGCTCAGGTGATCCTTCTGCCTCGGCCTTCAGCTGGAACTACAGGCACACGCCACCATGCCCAGCTAATTTTTTAATCTATTGTAGAGACAAGGTCTTGCCAAGTTGCCAGGCTGGTCTCAAACCCGTGGGCTCAGGCAGTCCTCTCGCCTCGGCCTCCCAAAGTGCTGGGATTATAGGCATGAGCCACCGTGCCCAGCCTCAATTTTTGTTTGTTTTAATATTTTTGTAGAGACGATGTCTTGCTCTGTTGCCCAGGCTGGTCTTGAACTCCTGGGCTTACGCCTCAGCCTCCCAACGTGTTGGGATGACAGGCGTGAGCCATCATGCCTGGCCAGAAGCTGTATTTCAGAGGAAAATGCAGAAGTCTTTGGGCTTAGTAGCTCAAGGCAGGTTCTTGGGGACCCCAGTGTGAAGCTGGAATGACATGGCCAGCTCTATTTAGAGGGATGCCAGGGCGGGGAAGGATGCCAGAGAAACAGGGAAGGAGGAGCTGAGGCTGATTCCCTGGGGAGGGGCTGTAGGAACGTTTGTGAGCTGGGACTGGAGGACTGGGGTCCCTTCCCACCCTCACCCTGCCCTGCCCAGCATGCATCCAGGCTTGTGCAGAAGAGAAGGGGTTGGAGCAAGCCATAGGATCGTGAAGTCAGGCCCTTGTTGGGGGCAAGAGAGGGTGGAGAAAAAGAAGAGGGTGCTGTGATCCAGCAGCGTCCCATCCCAGCAGCTCCGACTTGGGATGCCTTGGGCTGCAAGTGAGGTCTTCCCTGGAGCCCCCAGGTAGGAGGAGGAGGAGGATGGACCCAGCACTGCCGCTGGTGCAGACGCCATCTCCTCACTCCCCAGGCTACGAAGTAGGCTCTGAGAGAAGTCACGTGCCCATGTTCACACAGATTTATTAACTGGACAAATACATATGGGGCACCTTCTATGTACCAGGCACTGGGGACACAGCTAAGAACAGACCGAGGACTCCCGCCCTCCTGAAGCTCACATTCTCCCTGGGGAGACGGGTGACATGCTAACCAGTGAGTGACACGTGTTGTCAAGAGGAGACATGTGCTGTGGTGGGAATGTACAGCAGGATGAGGTGTCAGGGGGTGCCGTTTAAGTGTGAGCAGGGTGGGGAGGTGCTCAGGACAGGCCCCACTGAGAGCAAAGGCTTGGAGGATGGGTAGAGCAGAGGCCCTGTGGTGGGAAGGGGCCTGCAGTCTTCAAAGCACCCTGTAGGACTCTGGCTTTTTCTTTTTCTTTTCCCCTTGAGTCAGGGTCTCTGTCGCCCAGGCTAGAGTGCAGTGGCATGATCACAGCTCACCACAGCCTCTACCTCCTGGGCTCAGGCGATCCTCCTGTTTCAGCCTCCTGAGTAGCTGGGACTACAGGTGCACGCCACCACACCTGGACAATTTTCTTGATTCCTTGTAGAGTTGAGGGCTCACTATGTTGCCCAGGCCAGTTTTGAATTCCCAGGCTCAAGCAGTCCCTCCCGCTTTGGCCTCCCAGAGTACTAGGATGACGGACATGAGCCACCATGCCCAGCTAGGACTTTGACTTTTTCTCTGAGCTGGCGGAAACTTCTGGAAGTAGAGTAGTGAAGAGGGAGACCCCAGTGGAGGCAACTGTATCAGTCCATGCAGTGGCAGGAGAAGTGAGCAGTGAGTGATTCTGAACATGGTTTGACAACAAAATCCACGGGCTTTTCTTAGGGACTTGAAGGCAGCGTCGAGGGAAGGGAGGAGGTGAGGGTGACCCCAGTGCTGGCCTGAACAACTGGTAGAGGAGTCTGATGGGGTGTCCTGCAATACTGACCTCCCCCTGTGACCTCAGGGGCACGGGCTGACCTTGGCTAAGCCGGGGGCAGGTGCTGACCTTGGTGGAACCCAGGGCAGGTACTGACCTTGACCAACCCTGGCCAAGCCTGGAGCAGGTGCTGCCTGTCCTCCGAGACTCTGCTGGGAGTTGGCATCTCTAGACCTGAACTGGCCTCTGGGCGACCAGGCAACTCCTCAGTGACCTGTCGAGCCAGCCAGCACTTGCTGAGTAACTTGTGTGCAGGCCCTGTCCTGGGCACTTCCTATGCATGGACTTGTGCCCTCCCCCTTCCCTGCCCTCTGTGATATCCCCAGGAGCCTACTAGACCCCAGAGTCTTCATCTCTGGGCTCCACCTAGTATGTCCTCCTTGTAATGAAGCAGGAAAAAATGTAAAAGGCAGGGAAGGTACAAATTCCTTTCAGAATGTCAAAGGTGGTCTCAGACACCAGGCCCTGGAATTTCTAGTTCCACATGCCTCATCCAGAGACTAGACCCACCCAGGCCTCTGGGGAGGGGTTGAGGGCGGGGGGGCAACCTCACCCCATTTTATTGACACAAGCCGGGCTGGAGGACTCACTGTCTGAGCTGAGGGGGTGGGGATCTGTGTCCTGTGGTGCTGAGGACATAGGGGCTGCGTCTGGGGATGGGAGTGAGGAGGGGACACCCTGATGAGGTGGGGTCCAAGGAGGAACTGAGGATGGGCCAGGTGCCTCAGTTGGGGTGGGAGAAAATGTCACGGGGATCTTCCAGCTACAAAGAGGCATCCAGGCCTTGACCGGGGGTCTTTAGGGTCTCGCTCTGGGCCTGGCTGTTCCCATGCTCAGGGTGGGGGAAGGGCTAGGTATGGTGGCTCACACCTGTAATCCCAGCACTTTGGGAGGCTGAGGTGAGAGGAGCACTTGAGGCTAGGAGTTTAAGGCCAGTCTGGACAACATAGCAAGACTCTGTCTCTACAAAAATAAAAAAACTAGCCGGGCATGATGACACACATCTGTAATCCAAGCTACTAAGTGGCTGAGGTGGAAGGATCACTTGAACCCAGGAGTTGGAGGCTGCAGTGAGTTATGATGGTGCCTGGGTGACAGAGCAGGACCCTGTCTCACCAATAAAAAGCTTTAAAAAGGTGAAAAGTGGGAGAGACACAGAAGGGACAGGCAGGCAGCTGCTAGGGTCCTTGTCTCAGAGCAGGTCCCGGGGGTGCCTGCGAGGTCGAGGTGGTGGACGGTGTGCAGGTGGCCAGCCGGTCGCACACCCAGGCATCCAGCTTGTTGCGGCAGAAGATGTCATTCCAGTGGCCCGAGCCCTGCATCATGACACAGTCCTCACCCTGGCCATGGTTGTCCGGTTCCCCTGGAAGCCAGTTTCTGGGACAAAAAACTCTGGGTCAGAGGATGGGGTGTGGGGAAGGAACCCTACTCCTGACAGCCTGGACGCACCCCTCTGGGGCTGAGCCCTCCCTTCTCAGTGCAGGCTTCTCCTCTCTGCATCTGTGCTGCGACCCCTCCATTTTCATATCCCTCTCCCCTGTAGCCCAAGACTCGCCCTCTCAATCTGTACTTGGCCCGCCTGTCATCTCAGCACTTTGGAAGGCGGAGGTGAGAGGATTGCCTGAGCCCAGGGGTTTGAGACCAGCCTGGGCAACTTGGCGACACCTCGTCTTCACAATAAATCAAAAAATTAGTCAAGTGTGGTGGAATGTGGCTGTAGTCCTCAGGAGGCTGAGGCAGGAGGATCGCCTGAGCCCAGCAGGTTGAGGCTGTGGTGGCTGTGAGCATCCCACTGCACTACAGCCTGGGTGACAGAGTGAGACACTGACTCAAAAAGAAAAAAGACAATCTGTGCTTGGGGCTCCCCCGGGAGTCCCTGCTCTAACCCCTCCCTGCAGGCTGAGAAGTCCTGGCCTCCCCCTCCCTAGCCTCACTCTCATCTGTACCCCAGAGACCTGAGCCCTGATCCCCTCCTGGGTGAAGGAGCATCATTCAGGAAGCTCCTCCTCCCACAATATTCCCACTTTCCCATCAGATCCCAGAGCTCCGTCTCCAAGTCTGGGGCTGCCGTCTCCTCACCTGTAGTCCACGGGGCTCCCATCCATCCAGATAAACTCCCCCTCCACGTCCAGGTCCCGAAGGCCGATCCAGGAGCCCTTCTTGCTGGCGTGTTTGGTCAGGAAGTCCTGGGGGGAAGGACAGGGCTGGAGGACCAGGGCGGCGTACCCGATTCCCTCCCACCCGCTGCAGGAGGCCGGAGCAGGGTGCAGTGGGGCGGGGTGCCCCGTGCTGCCCATGGCCTCCGCAGCACCCGGGCCCACCTGCTCTTCCGGGCTGTGGATGCTGACCAGTCGCCCTCCCACGTCACTGCAGGCGTACCGGGCTTGGATCCACTGCTTGGCGCCCTCCCCGAAGTAGTAGCACTTCCGCTGGAAATTGACCCACTTTCCGGGACACGTGTTGCACACAGAGCCTGGGGTGGAGGGGAGACTCAGGGAGCGCCAAGGCAGATGCCAAGGTGGGCACAGTGGGCAGGATGGGTGGTGGCGTCTCTTCCCAGGTCTCCTGGGGTCCGGACTGAAAGCAGACCCACCCCAGGTCTTAACAGTCACCCCCCATGGACTGCCTTCACTGGAGCTGTGACACCGACCAGCTCCAGGGCACAAACACCTCAGTCACCAGCACCATCACCACAAAGGTTACCACGGTCAGCAGAATGGCAGCCACCAGTCCTGTCACCACCAACACCACAAACACATTCATGTGCACCAGCACTTCACCTTCATCCCCACAAGCACCTCCATGACCAGCGGCGCCTTAACCACCATTGTCATCACCTGAAACCTGCGGTGGGCAACGCTTCAACCACCAACACCATGACCACGGGCAGCAGCATCTCAGTCACAGGTACCAGAACCGGGAGCACATGCATGACCAGCAATACTTCAGTCACCATCATCACCACCAGCACCTCCATGGCCAGAATCACAACTACCATGATCACAGTCTGAAGTCTGGGCCATGTTTTCCTAAGCTTTGGTTCCCTCCCCTACCTTGGGGAAGTGAATCTCCTCTATTTCTCTAATTTACTTTCTAAATAAATTACATTTTCCAGTCTAAAAAAAATCTGAAATCCATCTATGGCAGGCGACACTTCAATCACCAGCGCCATCACCACAAACATATTCGTGTCTGACAACACTGTAACCACCATCGTGACCACAAATGTCTCATAGCCAACAGCACCTCAGCCACCAACACTGTCACTACAAGCACCTCGTGGCCAACAGTGCCCCAGCCACCAACATTACCACCAGCACCGTTTTTATCACTAGCACCATCCCCACAAATACCTCACAGCTGGCAGAATGTCGGTTACCACCGTCATCACAGACGCACAGAGGCCTCTAAGACTGGCAGTGCCTCAAACCTCCAACACCATTGCCACAAACACCTCCAAGGTCAGCAGCAACTTCACCACCAATATCAGCACCACGGGCGTCCATGACCCCAGCGGCAGAGCCCTGCCACCCACGCCACGGCCCCCACCATCTTTCCCAACCACACTAGCCAAGGCTTCGTCACCACCACCAACAACAGCATGAGCCAGTGCTGAGGTCAAGTCCGCTGGCATTACTTTCCCCAGCCACTGTCTCCACCCACAGCCCTGGCCATCGTTGTTGGCAGCACCCCCAAAACCAGGACTTTCGGCCGCTTTCTGGGAAATTGAGAGGTTTTTCTTCCAGTTGATCAGGAGAGCCAATGGGACTGCAGGACTGGGTCCCCAAGTCCTCAGTGTGGGACCAGCTTAGTCCTTTTCTCCCCTTCGCCTCACCCCAAGAAAATTCTCAGGCACAGTTATCATCACCTCCCAGGTGGGAGGTTAAACCGCCATTACTGCACCCACTTTCTTTTGCTTATATATATATTTTTTATTTTTTGAGTTGAGGCTCACCCTGTTGCCCAGGCTGGAGTGCAGTGGCACAATCAGGGTTTACCACAGCCTTGACCTCTGGGCTCAAGCGACCCTCCCCCTCAGCCTCCCAAATAGCTGCGACTAAAGACACGCACCACCTTGCCTGGCTAATTTTTTTATGTTTTTATTTTTATTTTTTTGTAGAGATGAGGTCTTGCTATGTTGCCCAGGCTGGTCTCAAACTTCTGGGTTCAAGCGATCCTCCCCCTTCGGCCTCCCAAAGTGCTGGGATGACAGGTATAAGCCACTACACCTAGACTTCTTTTGCTTTAAAATAGATTTCCAGGCTAGGCATAGTGGTTCACACCTATAATCCCAGCACTTTGAAAGGTCAGGGGTTCGAGACCAGCCTGGGCAGCATAGTGAGACCCCATCTTAAAACATAACATTTTCCTATAGTGATGTGTAGGGGAGGTTTCCATAGCTTTGGTCAGATTTTTCTAAGGGTCTTGGGGTCCACACCAGCTTGAACTGGATGTGCTTCTCACCCATGAAACAGTAACCAGGACTCAGCCCTCTGGGGGTACAGCAATGAAACAGGAAGCCGGCCAGGTTTGGTGGCTCAGCCTGTAATCCTAGCACTTTGGGAGGCTGAGGCAAGTGGATCGCCTGAGCCCGTGGATTCGAGACCAGCCTGGGCAACTTGGCGAGATCGTGTTTCTACAATAAAACACAGAAGAAAAAAAAAATTAGCCGGCCATGGTAGTGCGAGCCTGTAGTCCCAGTTACTTGGAAGGCTGAGGCGGAAGGATTGCTGGAGCCCAGCAGGTCGACCCTGGGGTGGCCATGAGTGTACACTGCACTCACTTCAGCCTGGGCAATGGAGTGAGACTCCAACTCAAAACAAAAACAAAAACAAAAAAAACCCCAGGAAGGTGTCCTGCCTGTTTGTCACAAGGTCATCCAGAAGCAGTGTCAGAGCTGGGTTCAGATCCCATAGCTTGGGGCCAAATTTGGGAGGGATCTCAGAGACTGGGTAGGAATTGGGAGGTGACCTGTCAGAAGTGTGCATGACCCAGTCTCTCCTTTCTCCCTGCCTTTCCCCAAAGGGCCACCATGGGGATTCCCACAGCCACACCACAGCCCGGGGGGTGGGACTCCCACACCAGCCACAGATCCTTCCTCTTCTCTTCCTAGTAGGGGCAACTGGGGCTTTCCGGAAGGCCAAAAATGAAGGGTGGGGCTTTGCTTTTGGGGAGGCAAGGCTGTGAAACCCCGGTTCCTGCCCCACTTTTTTTCTTTTTTGAGACAGCGTCACCCAAGCTGGAGTGCAGTGGTGGGATCATAGCTCACTACAACCTCAAACTTCTGGACTCAAGTGATCCTCCCACCTCAGCCTCCAAGTAACTGAGATTACAGGCATGAGTCACCAAGCCCAGCAAATTAAAAAAAAAATTTTTTTTTTTTAGTTGGAGTCTCACTCTGTCACCCAGGCTGGAGGGCAGTGGCATGCTCCTGGCCACCACAGCCTCAACCTGCTGGGCTCAGTAGAGCCTTTCGCCTCAGCCTTCCAAGTAGCTGGAACTATAGGCACGCGCCACCATGCCCTGCTAATTTTTTTAAAATTTGTTGCCCAGGCTGGTCTTGAACCCATGGGCTCAGGCAGTCCTCTCACCTTGGCCTCTCAAAGTGCTGGGATTATAAGCCTAAACCACCGTGTCCAGCCAACTTTTTAAAATTTTAATTTTAATTGTTTTTTGAGTCCTGGTCTCACTCTGTCGCACAGGCTGGAGTGCAGTGGCACAATCACATCTCACTGCAGCCTTCACCTCCTGGGCTCAAGTGAGCCTCCCACCTCAGCCTCCCAAATAGCTGGGACTACAGGCATGGTGCTATATTTTTTTGACTTTTTGTAGAAGCGAGGTCTTGCTTTTTTGCCCAAGCTGGTCTTGAACTCCTGGGCTCAAGTGATCCTCCTGCCTCAGTCTCTCAAAGTGCTGGGATTATATGAGCCTCCTTGCCTGGCCTAGCTTATTATGATGATGATGATTATTGTTATTATTTTGAGTTGTAGTCTCATTCTGTTGTCCAGGCTGGAATGCAGTGGCATGCTCCCAGCCACCACAGCCTCGACCTGCTGGGCTCAGGCAATCCTTCCACCTCAGCCTTCCAAGTAGCTAGAACTACAGGCATGTGCCACCATGCCTGGCTAATTTTTTGATTTATTGTAGAGATGAGGTCTCACCAAGTTGCTCAAGCTGGTCTCGAACCCCTGGACTCAGACAATTCTCTCGCTTCTGCCTCCCAAAATGCTGGGATGACAGGCTTGAGCCACCATGCCCGGCCTGTTTTTAAACTTTTGGTAGTGAAAGGGCCTTGCTATGTTGTCCAGGCTGCTGTCAAACCCCTGGTCTCAAGTGATCCTCCTACTTTGACCTCCCTAAGTGCTGGGACTACAGGCATCAGCCGCCACACCTGGCCCTCAGTCTGTCTTTCTAATCCAAGAAATCCTGCCTCTGCCTATAGGCATGAGCCATCACATCCCAAAAGGATGCCCTTTCTGACTCCAACTGCATCCCTTCACTGATATGGGCAGTTCCCATACTTTCCTCTTCCAAGTCAGAACAGTCTGACGCTGACCATCGCTGGGTTCTTTTTGCTGCTGTCCTCTGCCCGATACAGCTCAGTGGGGGTCATTACTAGGATTACCATTTGGCTGTCTGACCAGGCCAGAGTGTCAGAGGGAGCTAATGTCTGCAGCAATGGAACAGTGGGGACGGTGGCCTCTTCCCCAGGAAGGGCAGTGATGGAGGTAATATGGTCCCAGGAGGCCAGAAGGCTGCAGAGAGAACAGACATTCAATTACCATGCCTTTAACGTGGGGTACAGGCCGGGCACCGTGGCTCACACCTGTGATCCCAGCACTTTAGGAGACCGAGGTGAGAAGATCAGTTGAGTCCAGGAGTTCAAGACCAGACTGGGCAACATAGCAAGACCTCATCTCTACAAATACTAAAAAAAATTAGCTGGGCGTGGTGGTTCGTGCCTGTAGTTCCAGCTACTCAGGAGCCTGAGGTGGGAGGATTGCTTGAGGCCAGGAGTTGGAGGCTGCAGTGAGCTGTGATCATTCCATTGCACTCCAGCCTTGGTAACAGAATGAGACCCTGACCAAAAAAAAAAAGAAAAAAAAGAAAGAGAGAGAGAGAGAGAGAGAGAGAGAGAGAGAGAGGAAGGAAGGAAGGAAAGAGTATTTCCATGCAGGCCCATCTGTCTGTGTCTCTACTGTGCATCTGAGCACACCCCCCCAACCCATATAACCTGTGTCCCCCAAGACACTCGGGCCACACAAATGTATTGCCACACCACCTCACATCACACACACGTGGTCACTCGCCTGAGCCACAGGCCCGGGTGCGGTCACGCGCCACCCTGTGCACCGACGCGCACACTGAGCACACTCACCGCCAGATACCCGCAGTTCCATCCACAGCTTTGCCACCTCCTCCTGGAGTCCCTCCAAGAAGTCTGAGGTCTTGCGCCTCTCGTTTAAGCCTTGGGGGTGGGGGGCAGGTGGGGGGCAGTGCTCAGAGACCAATCGGCCGGCAGGACCCCCTCCGTGGCCTCCCCCCAGGTTCCCTCCCAAGCCTCACTCTGGGATTTGAGGGTGTTCAGATCCGCCTGAAGTCCGTCCAGGATCCAGGACAGCTCGGAGTCTGCCGGGTGGAGGAGAGCAGGGCTGGAGTCAGGGACGGCTTGTGCAGGCCTGAGGGTCCCCCAGCCCGGCTCCTGGGACTCTGGGACACAACCTCCCCCGTGTGACCTGGACTCAACCGCCCCCACCCCTGCCCAGTCCCAGACTCTCACCCTGAGATTTCATTTGCTTCTGGGCAGCTCGGAGTTCCTCCAGGCTCTGCAACATCTGGGCAGCTGTTTGCAGGGGAAAGGGCTGGGGAGTTGGCGAGTCCCCAGAGCCTCCCCCATCTCCCCCTGCCCCGCCCTTTGCCCCCTCCATCTGAGTTCTTTGCAGTCCACAGGTGCTGGGAGGGGCACAGCTGGTCCACAAAGTCATTAAGACCTCCTCCCCTCCCCCCTCCAGATCCCAACCAGACTTCACTCACCCTGGGCTTGCTCGGCTGTCTGGTCACTCTGGCGTCTTAAAAAGTTCTTGGAAACTTGAGAGACTGAGCGGGGAGAGAGAAGAGGTGTCCTCAGAAACCTTGAAGGCAGGTCCCTGTGTGCAGGGGCCCCCTCATGTGATGACAATCGCTGCTGCTCCTGTCTTCCCTCCTTCCTTTATTTCTCCTTCCTTTTCTTTCTTTCTCCTGCCTTCCTTCCTTCTTTTCCTTCCTCCGTCCCTCCCTCCCTCTATCTTTCTGCCTCTGTCTTTTTTTGGTAGAGTTGGGGTCTCACTCTGTTGCCCAGGCTGGGGTGCAGTGGCACAATCATGTCTCACCACAGCCTCGACCTCCTGGGCTCAAGTGGTCCTCACACCACCATGTCTGGCTAATTTTTCTTATTTTCTGTGGAGATGAGGTCTCCCTATATTGTCCAGGCTGAAATTCCTGGCCTCAAGTGATCTTCCTGCCTTGGCCTCCCAAAGTACTGGGATAACAGGCATTAGCCACCATGCCCGGCCCAGTCACACATTTCGATTTACAATATTTAAACATGAGATGGATTTATTGGACGCAGCCCCATCATAAGTCAGGGGCATTTCTATTAAGATGCTAGTGGGAGCTTCTCTGAGCCTCTCCGGGTCTTCCCCAGGTCGTGGGGAGCCACAAAGCCTGACCCTCAGTTCCTGGGGAGTGGGGATCACAGGGCCCAGAGAGGGGCATTCCCAGAGATCAGTGGCAGAAGCAGGACAAGAGCTGGTGTCCAACCCTCACCTCCATGCCCCCTCCCCCTCGGGCCCCCCATACCATTCTGGGCAGCTGTTTCTTCCAGTTGTTTCAGACTCCGTAGGGCGTCCCAGTCTGGGGAGGGAGAGAAGAGGGGAGGGCGTAGTTGTCAGGTGACTCCCCCCTGCTTGCACCGCACCTCCCAGCTGGGGATGGAGGCCGTGCAGGTGCTGAGAGGCTGGGAGACGGGGTGCTGGGGAGGTGAGGGGCTCTGGAGGGCAGAGCAGGTGAGGCCATGGTGGAGGCAGGATGGGGAGACCGGGCTCTGAGGAATGTGTTGGGCTCCTCAGATGGGGGTCGGGAAGGAGTTCGGAAGGCTTGGGGGGCCCATGAGGCTGGGGGTGTCCTCACGCCACAGGAGAAGCAAAGTCAGCAGCCCAGCCCACAGCGCGGCGGTCATCAGCCCCAAGAGCACGAGCTGTATCCCCTGCTTGCAGCAGCACTTCCTGGGACGCTCTGAGAACCCTGTTGGGGGTGGGGGACATGATGAGAGGTGCAGGGTGAGGCTCGGCCTGTCTCCCCATCACCCAGAACCCCTGACATCCCTCGAGCTTGTCCAGAGCCCACACTGAAGCAGAGGGTCTCAGTGGACCACTGCACACCTCCTCTGGCTGACTCAGGTCCAGAGAGACAGAGTTGCAGCCAGGAGCTGAGACCACCCCCTCACCCCTGCAACCAAAGCTGGGTCCCTCAGCCTCACCCCCAGAAGGCTGGGTCCTCCTTTTCCCTTCTGACCCCAGCCCACACCCTTACACCCCTGGACCCTCACACTCTACCCTGATGCCCTATGGCGGGCCCCCGCCCCTCCCCTCACCCTGACTTTGGGGATTCATGGGGCTGAATTCCCTCCTTCCTGGTTCCCGGTCCGCTTGGTCTCTGACTCTAACAGGCTCCCAGCTCCTGGCCAGCTGGGGCGGATTTTGTGGCGAGGGTGTTGTTCAGAAAAGGGAGGGACCCTCAGCTTGCCTCTCCTGCCTGGCTCCATGCCAGGGGAGGCCAGTCAGGCTCACATCCTGGGGCCTTTCTGAGAAACGCACCCTCCTTCCCAGGGAGGGACTGGGGATCCCCCCTCCTCTCCCAGCTGGGAGGTAGGAGGTGACGGCTTTTGTTTTTGCCAGTGTCAGCACCAGAGGGTGCTCCCACCTGAGTACCGAGTTTCCTCCATAGTGGCCCTGCTTGGATTCTCCTGGAGATGGGACACTCACTCCCTGACGTCCACTCAGTGGCCACAGTCACAGCTCAGACTGGGACCTGTGTTTGAATGAGGGCGAAGTGAGGAGTCAATTACCAGCACAGGACAGCGTCTGGCACTTGGGGACTTAGTCCATGACCTGGAGTCCCTAGGGAGGTAGCTGGAAGACACAGCCTGAGATCAGAAGTGGACACCCCAGACCACATCCCACATAAGGTATGCCACAGGTGCTCAATACATGTGCACCTGTGAGATCTTGGCAAGTGACTTAATGAACCTCAAAACTTCTATCCTTGTCTCTGTAAAATGATTCTATGAATCATATCTACACTGTTGGGTGGTGATCTTCCTACATGAATGTGTAAAGTGCTTTGAACCTGGTCTGGCACATATTAAGCACCTAAAATATTACCAGCTTTTTAAATTTAGAGACGGGGGTCTTGCTATGTTGTCCAGGCTGGTCTCAAACTCCCGGCCTCAAGTGATCCTCCTGCCTCTGCCTCCTGAGTAGCTGGGATTACAGGTGTGAGTCACCACACCCAGACCCAGCTCTTACTACTGTTGCTGCCTGTGCAACCTCAGCTGAAGACTGAAGCTTTACGAGCCTCAGTCTTCCCCTCTGAAAATGGGGTGAGGATAGTGTTCAACACATGAGGCCGTGACAGGATCAAATGAGATTGTAGGGTATGGGAGGCTTTCCGCGTGGGGCTGCACACAATGGGTCTTTAGATCCTGAGCACTTACCAAGTGTCTACTCTGGGACACGTCCTGTTGGGAAATGCTGACATCTGTCACCCAGGGTTCTAGCTTCCTTTTCTGCCAATGTGCCCGGGGCATTTGTAAGGTATTTGACTTTAAGGCATCTACTCTGTGCTGAAGAGCATGGGCCTTGGGTTCAGACCAGTCTGGCGGGTCACTGGCTGCTCTCCAGTCCCTACTTGCTGTCTAGCTGTGGGCAAATCTCTGTCCCTCTCTGAGCCGGAAGCCGGCTGTGGGGCAGTCAGGCTCTGATCAGCGGCAGCTCAAGCCAGCCCTTCTAATATTGTGGGAAGAGGGGAGAGGTGCCACCATCCTGTGGCCACGACTGCAGGGGAGACTATTTTTTAAAATTCTTTCTTTTTTTTTTGAGTCAAAGTCATCCTCGAACTGCTGGGCTCAGGCGATCCTTCGCCTCAACCTTTCAGGTAGCTGAAACTGCAGGTGCCTGCCACCACACCCGGCTAATTTTTTGATTTATTGTAGAGACGAGGTCTCATCAATTTGCTCAGTCTGTGGTCTCGAATCCCTGGGCGCAGGCAATCCTTCTGCCTCCGCCTCCCAAAGTGCTGGGATGGCAGGCGTGAGCCACGGTGTCCAACCTTAAAATTATGTTAGTTTTTTAGTGATGGAGTCTTGCTCTGTTGTCCAGAATGGTCTCAAACTCCTAGAATCAAGCAATCCTCCCACCTCAGCCTCTCAAATCGCTGAGTTTACCAGTGTGAGCCACCACTTCCAGCCTCCAGTCTGTCTTTCTAACCCAAGGGGTCCTGCCTCTGCCTGGAGCCTCCCATGGCTCCCTAGGGCCCTCCACGATCCACCCAGTGCATTCACCAAGCTCATCTTCTTGGCGCAGTCACGCCAGATGGCCAACTCTCTCTTCCCCCACCCAGGAACCCGCATGCCTGGAGGTTCTGTCCACACTGTGTCCCCCACCTGCCCACTGCCCACCTCCCTTCCCTGGCTACATTCCCCTCCTGGTCACCCCTCAAGGCAGCTTCTCCCAAGGAGTCTCCAAGGTCCACTTCCCACCTTCACCCCCAACACACACAGATATGTGCTGACACACACTCACCCACAAGAGTTTGGAGTGTGTCCTTGTCCTCCTGGAGGGTTGAGGCTGGTGGTAGAGGTCAGCTGGTGCCTCCAGGAAGAGAGCTTCTGGCAGGAAAACAGCCACTTTCTTCTGTAAGCTGACCCCCCAACAGTTTCTATTTTTATAGCCCTAATTATGGGCTTGTCACCCCACAACATGACACGCATGGCCTGCCTTGGAGGGCCCCGAGGCCCGGTGAAGTCCATACTAATATTATCTCTATTTCTCAGGTAAGCCAGCTGCGTGAGGCCCAGAGAGGCCAATCTACCACTTCCTAAAGAGCTGAGGAAGGGGTGTGATAGAGGTAGGATTTGAACCAAGGGCACCGTGCACCAAGTCACTATGCCCCTATGGCAAGGAAGGAGGGACGAAGAGAGAGAAACTGAGAGACAGGAATGACCAGTCGCAGCAGTTTACGCCTGTAATCCCAACACTTTGGGAGGCTGAGATGGGAGGACTGCTTGAGGCCAGGAGCTCAAGACCAGCCTGGGCACCATAGTGAGAGCTTGTCTCTACCTAAAAAAATTTTAAATTAAAAAATAAAAAAAGAGGGGAAGAGGGAGTGGGAGGAGGAGGAGCAGAAGGGAGGGAGAGAGGAAAAAGAAAGATACTTGAGATAGCATTTAGGTCAAATACTGACAGTTTTGTTGTATAGTTTAATTCAGTAGCGACATAGGCTGGGCACAGTTCTTAGTGTTTTACATATATCACACATTTAATTTTCTTTTCTTTTTTAATTAAAAAAAATTTTTTAGCCAGGCTCGGTGGCTCAGCCTGTAATCCCGCGCCTTGGGAGGCTGAGGTGAGTGGATTGCCTGAGCCCGCAAGTTCGAGACCCCCCTGGGCAACTTGGTGAGACCGCATCTCTACAATCAATCAAAAAATTAGCCGGGTGTGGTAGCGCACGCCTGTAGTTCCAGCTACTTGGAAGGCTGAGGCGGAAGGACCGCCGGAGCCCAGCAGGTCGAGGCTGCGGTGGCCAGGAGCA
>CAUYQG010155358.1:0-12671 GCA_963574415.1 Tarsius wallacei
GGGCAAGCGAGACCTCATCTCCACAATAAATCAAAAAATTAGCCGGGCGTGGTAGCGCACGCCTGTAGTTCCAGCTACTTGGAAGGCTGAGGCGGAAGGATCGCCGGAGCCCAGCAGGTCAAGGCTGCGGTGGCCGGGAGCGGTCACTGCACTCCAGTCTGGGTGACAGAGTGAGACTCCAACTAAAAAAAAAAAAAAAAAAGAAACACAACAGTAGGTATTTGTATATCTAAATATATTCAAACATAGAAAAGGTTATGTGTGTTGGACTGCAATGTTACAACAGCTCTGACATCACTAGGAAATAGGAATTTTTCAGCTCCATGATAATTTTTTTTTTGGTTTTTTTTGGGGGGGGTGGGTTTTTTTTTTGTTGTTGTTGTTTGAGTCAGGGTCTCACTCTGTTGCCCAGGTTGGAGTGCAGTGACACGATCACAGCTCATCACAGCTTCAAATTCCTGGGCTTAGGCAATCCTTCTCAAGCCTCAGCCTCCTGAGTAGCTGGGACTACAGGTACACACCACCACACCCAGCTAATTTATTTTATTTTTTGTAGAGTTGAGGTCACTCTCTGTTGTCCAGGCTGGTCTCGAACTCCTGGGCTCACGTAATCCCCTGCATCACCCTCCCAAAGTGCTGGGATTACAGGCATGAGCCACTGCCCATGGTGGAACCGACACTTTTTTTCTTGCCGTTTTCTACGCACTCAAATAAATGAATGCTCCCGTCAACAAATTCATTTGATGAGAAAAAATGGTTTCATGTGCCGACAGAGAAGAAAGAAACAAGAATTTTGAAAAAGGATACCTCATAGTTTAGTGAGACCTCATTTCTACAAAAAAATTAAAAAATTAGCTGGGTGTGGTAGCGCCTGCCTGTAGTCTCAACTCTTTGGGAGTCTTGAGGCGGGAGGATCACCCTTGAGCCCAGGAGGTTGAGGATGTGGTAAGCCACGTGGGTGCCACTGCACTCCAGCCTGGGTGACAGTGAGACCCTGACTCAAAAGAAAAAGAAAAAAAAAAGAGTAGACTTTTTTTTTTGCCCAGGCTGGAGTGCAGTGGCACGATCACAGCTCACTGCAACCTCAATCTCCTGGGCTCAGGCAATCCTTTTACCTCAGCCTCGAAAGCATCTGAGACCACCGGCGCCCACCACCACGCCTGGCTAATTTTTTTTGTTTTATGTAGGGACGAAGTTGTGCTCAAACTCCTGGGCTCAAGCAGTCCTCCTGCCCCGGCCTCCCAAAGTGCTGGGATTCCAGGCTTGAGACAGTGTGCCCAGGCTCATCATTGTCTTGGCTGATGATGACCAGAGAGGCTTTCCTAGGTGTCTCTTGGCTCATTATAGAGATCCTTCTCTATTTGTCATGACGTCTAAAATCTCTGCCTCCTCAGTGTTTTCCTTCTTTGTCACTGTAGCAGGCACTGCGTTTTAGCCCTGCCACGTGGGATTCAGTTTGCTCTTCTGTTCCTCTCCTGAGTCACTCACTCCTCACTCCCCTCCCAGCCCCACCACCTTTGGGTTGTCTGTCCTCTAGTCCAGGTTTTCACTGTCCTCCCCAAGGGGCATGAACCCCTTTGCCATCTGCCCTCACCCGGCCCAGCTGTTTTTAGGTCACCTAATCCTTTTATATTATCCCCTTCCTAGGTAATCAACAAGCAGTCTTATTTTCCAAGTAACTCCCCAAGTAATTCCCGCAGATGCCACCTCTGTTTTTTTAAAAGTATTTGACATTGACTTTTTTTTTTTTTTTTTTTAGTAGGAATCACACTCTGTCACTGAGGCTGGAGTACAGTGGCTACTGCGGCCTTGACCTGCTGGACTCAGGAGATCCTTTCGCCTCAGCTTTTCAAGTAGCTAGAACCGCAGGCGCACACCACCATGCCCAGCTCATTTTTTTATTTATTGTAGAGACAAGGTCTTGCCAAGTTGCCCCAGCTGGTCTCGAACCCCTGGGCTCAGGCAATCCTCTCACTTCTGCCTCCCAAAGTGCTGGGATTACAGGCGTGAGTCACCGCGCCCGGCCGACATTGATGTTTTAATACAACTCTGGCTCCCGCAGACGCCTCCTCTAAACTTCTGGTTCCCACTCTCCTTCAGGGTAGAAAAGGAAGTCCCTCTCACCAGCTCATTGAGGAGCACACCCTTTTGAAGACACACTAAGGATAGAATCTTCAAAGTTCGAATCTATCCACACTTTTGATGATAGAAGCAAGAAGCCTTCAGAAGTTCCCATGGGCAGCCTGAAGGACACTGTGACCTGTTCTGAATTTTATTGCTAGTTTGCAAATTAGCTGGGGACACACTCCTTTCTATCCAGTTGATTAGAGGAGCTCATCCTTAACCTGCTAACATTTCAGATTGACTTCGGGAATATATATATATATATTTTGTTCCTTTTTCAATATACTTCCTACAGGCTTAGCAACTAAGGATGACATCCTAAAGCACAAAACAGTTACCTGGCTTCATTCCCTAAAGTCTAGTCAAGAGGCTTTCAAGGAAAAAAATTCCCAGAAGGAAATATGGAAGTAAAGAACTTTGACTTTTGTTTGCGTTTTTGGCAGGAGTTCACACCGAGTGCTCCAATAGCACTACATATGCTGCATTGGTGTTTTGAGGTGACCAGAGTGAATGAGTGAATCAGGAATGAGGGGCAGGGAAGAAGGGTCGTCCTTGTCACAGAAAGGCCGTTGAGCAGAGCCAGATTGTCTTCATTTCCTGCCTCTGCCCTTAACTAGTTGTTTGATGTTGGGCCAGTTGCTTAACTGCTCTGAGTTTCAGATTCGTGGGGATAATGATACCTCTGTCCCTGGGCTGTTCGGCTGGAATGACGTCACACACCAGGAGCACTAGGGACCCTGTGGGTGCCTGTGGGGGGGATAGTCAGAATTGCAGTGGGAGTGAGAGTAGGCAGAGCTCTCCTTTGAGCTGTCGGGGCTTTTTCCTGACTGAGGATGAACTGTGATCATCTGATCAGTCCTGGATGGGGCTAACTGGCTGATTTCAGGCAAGGTTATGTGATTCAGCAGGGCCAAGCCAGGCAAAGCCCATGTTACTGCCTGTTTTATAGCCTGTGACTTTTAATGGCTGCTGGGGTTGACAGTTCTTCTGCACTTTGGTATTTAAATAGCATTTTGCATTTCCAAGGCGCTTAACAATCATTAATTCATTCTTCCTGCTGCTAGACCCTACCCTTTTCTACTGTTTATTTATTTATTTACTAACTGATTTTTGCCAACTGGGGAGCTTACTTGAGAGATTTGTCCAACGTCATGCAGACCTGTTCAGGGAGTTGAAATTCTAGTCCTGTGTACATCCCAGTTAGGTTACAGTTCACTGTGTATGGAGAAGCCTTTAGGCCGAACTTAAAATGCAAAAAGGGATGGCATCAGGCTAAACTTAATTTAACAAGGGTTTTTATTCAGAAACAAGTAGTATTCACATTTCTCACTCATTCTTGCTCTCCGACTCTCACCCAAAGAAGCCCAGTTTAGGGACTTCCTACTTACATGGTAGAAGTGAGTCCTTAGGTAAAATTTGCAGCATTGGCTACGTAGCAATTTAGTGGAAAAAAAAAAAAAAGAAGTGAGGCTTTAGTGAGCATTACACCTTGGTGGCAATATTTACATCTATGAAAATCTGCTGCTGTTGTGGAGGGTGGCACAATTCAGTCAAGCCAGTCCTTGCTCCCAGGCACACTTATCGGTGTAAATACCCCAAATGCCCAATACAAGGCTCTGGCTACTCCTGAGTCCAGAAATGTGCCTCCACCTTCCCTCTGGACCAGCCCTATCTCCACGGTGTCTTGCTGAGGGACCAGTGTCTATTTTTCTATCGATGTTTCCATTTTCTGGAGATTACCCAGCTATGGTTAGCAGAGTCGATCAGTATACTTGACTGAGAGTGTCAGGTTAGTGAAATGTTGTTTTGGTCTCATAATTTATTTCTCTCTCTGAAGAGTGGCTTCCTTTAAGCCACTGGGAGCACGGTTCAAGGACAAATGTGGGCTTTCAGACAACGACATGTGAATGTCTGGGTAGAAAGATGAGTTCGAGAGATGAAGGCAATCCTTGCTTTCTAGAAAAACACAGGGACACAGTCACATCATCTCTGAAAAGAAGATTGAATGTGAGGTCACCACTGTCATAATGCCTAGTATTTCCATGAAATTTGGAAAGATTTAAGAATGTAAAAAAATTGGCTCACAAGTTTCTGAGTTCCCTGAACTAAAGTTTTTTTTTCTTTCTTTTTTTTTGCAGTAGGAGTCTTACTCTGAACTAAGGTTTTTTTTCTTTCTTTTTTTTTTGCAGTAGGAGTGTTACTCTGTTGCCCAGGCTTGAGTACAGTGACACACTCATGGCCACAGCTCAGCATGTTGAGGCTGTGGTGGTTGTGAGCGTGCCACTGCACTCCAGCCTGTGATACAGAGTGACTCCGACTCAAAAAAATAATAATGGGACTCATGCATGGTGTCCAGAGGACACTGAGGTTGGAATGTACAACGGAAAAGGGTTGGGGATTTGAGAGCAGGGCCACACAAATAATATCCGGTTTGATTTCTTTAGGCGAAGGAAAATTAATGAAGAGTTTTAAGTAATATGGTCAAAATTACTTGTAACTTTGTATTTAAGTAATATGGTTAAAGCCATTCCATGCCAAGGCTAGAAATAGAACCCATTTACAGTTTTTGTCTGGTAGCCACTCATTCTACTGTGTATGATGATGGTCCTGGTGTTATTAGTATAATTGGATTTTTCTGTATATATACAGACCCCTAACATCTTTCTTATTCATGGACTGATTGAGGGCTCTGGGACTTGCCTCAACTTTGTGGGGGCATTTGGCCAATTCTTCTTTCTTTTTTTTGAGTCAGAATCTCACTCTGTCGCCCAGGCTGGAGTGCAGTAGTATGCTCACAGCCACTGCAGCCTCAACCTGCTGGGCTCAGGTGATCCTTCTGCCTCAGCCTTCCATGTAGCTGGAACTACAGGCATGCACCACCATGCCCGGCTAATTTTTTAATTTATTATAGAGACGAGGTCTCGCCAAGCTGCCCAGGCTGGTCTCAAACTCCTGGACTCAGGCAATCCTCTCGCCCCTGCCTCCCAAAGTGCTGGGATTACAGGCTTGAGCCACCACGGCCCAGCTTTGGCCAATTCTTAGCATCATATAAAGGTGAAGTAAATGACAGAATCTATAGGCGCTTAAGCTGAATGTTAGGGAGCAAGGGAAGGAGAGGGGGACATAATACTTTGACTGTATTATCAATAAGTATGTTTGGTGGCAACTCTGAGTACACTATACAGCCAAGAGGGTAGTGCATTCATTTTTTTTAAATCCCTGAAATTAAAATGTTCACATCTGCACTCTCTTAATAGTCTTCACAATAATGTGCTTATGAGCGAGGGTGTTGCTGAGAAAATGCCTTCTGATAACGGCACTTATCAGAAAGAAGTGGTTAAAGGGAGTAGCTTTTAAAGACTGCTTTGTACATTCGATCTTGGGCGAATGACCTCACCACTCAGAACTCTGATTTGCTCATCTGTGAAGTGGGAATGGGACTACCTAGCTCATTGGAAGACTGTGAAGATTAAAGATATTATTGAGGTAGTATTGATGGAGGTCATGGGTGTCGGCTCTGGGATCAGATGATATATTGTGTTGAATAGTGTCCCACTAAAATTCAGGTTTATCTGGAACCTCAGAATATAGCTTTATCTGGAAATAGGGTCTTTGAAGATGTAATTTGCTAATTAAAATGAGGTCAGCCGGGCATGGTGGCTCACACCTGTAATCCCAGCACTTTGGGAGGCGGTGGCAAGAGGATTGCCTGAACTCAGGGGTTTGAGACCAGCCTGGACAACTTGGTGAGACCTCGTCTCTACAATAAATCAAAAAATTAGCCAGGCATGGTGGCGTGTGCCTGTACTTCCAGCTACTTAGAAGGTTGAGACAGAAGAATCACCTGAGCCCAGCAGGTCAAGGCTGTGGTGGTCATGAGAGTGCCACTGTCCTCCTGAGCAACAGAATGAGACTCCAACTCAAAAAAACAAAACAATTTTTAAAAAATGAGATCCTCCTGTATCATAATTTATTTATTTTATTTTTAAATTAAAAAATTTTTTTTGAGTCAGTCTCACTCTGTTGCACAGACTGGAGTGCAGTTGCACACTCATGGCCTTCGTAGCCTCGACCTGCTGGGCTCAGGCTATCCTTCTGCCTCAGCCTTCCAAGTAGCTGGAACCACAAGTGTGCGCCACCATTGTTTTTGACTTATTATAGAGACGAGGTCTCACCAAGTTGCCCAGGCTGGTCTTGAACCCGTGGGCTCAGGCAATCCTCTCACTTCTGCCTCCCAAAGTGCTGGGATTACAAGTGTTAGCCACCACGCCTGGCCTGTACCATAATTTAAACACACACAAAAAAGCAGATAACAGGTGTTGGCAAGAAGGTAGAGAAATTGGAGCCCTTGTGTCCTGCTGGTGGGAACGTGAAATGGTACAGCTGCTGTGGAGAACAGGGTGGCCGTTCCTAAAAAGTTAAACACAGGGAGGAAGACCTTATGGTCCAGCATAGGATCCTAGGGGGTATACCCCAAAGAACTGAAAACAGGGATTCAAACAGGTATTTAAACACCGATGTTCATAATAGTTATTTGCAATAGCCAAAAGGTGGAAGCAACCAGCATGTCTATCAATAGATGAATTGGTAAGCAAAATGTCTATATCCAACCAGTGAAATACTATTCTGCAATAAAAAGGAATGTGATTTTTTTTGGGGGGGGAATGTGATCCTAATGTATACTATAATGTATAACATTATATATATATATATACAATATACAATATGGATGAGCTGTGAACCATTATGCTAAATAAAACAAGCCAGAAGCAAAAAAACAAGTATTCGCATATTGCAGTATGCGAAGTATCTAGGATAGGCAAATTAATAGAGAAAGAAAGTAGGCCAGGTGCGATGGCTCCAGCCTGTAATTCCAGCACTTTGGGAGACCAAGGCGAGAGGATTGCCTGAGCTCAGGGATTCGAGACCAGCCTGGGCAAGTTGGTGAGACCATGTCTCTACAATAAATCAAAAAGTGAGCTGGGCGTGGTAGCACGTGCCTGTGATTACAGCTACTTGGAAGCCTGAGGTGGAAGAATTGCCTGAGCCCAGCAGGTCAAGGCTGCGGTGGCCGTCAGCGTGCCACTACGCTCCAGCCTGGGCAATGGAGTGAGACTTCAATTCAAAAAAAAAAAAAAAAGAAAGTAGAATAGAGATTACCAGGGACCAGGGCAAGAGGGCAAGAGCAAGAGGACGTGGTTGCTTAATGGGTACAGTGTCTGTTTAGGGTGATGAAAGGGATTTGGAAATAGTGGTGATAGTTGCACAATATTGCAGATGTAATCAATGCCACTGCAATGTACACTTAAAATGGTCCAAATGGCAAAAAATTTTAAATATGTGTTTTACTATAATTTTAATTTTTTTTTAATGGTCGGGCATGGTGGCTCACATCTGTAATCCTGGCACTTTGGGAGGCTGAGACGGGAGGATTGCTTAAGCCCAGGAGTTCAAGACCAGCCTGGGCAACACAGCAAGATCTTCTCACTACAGAAAAAAAAAAAAAAGTCAACCAAAATTTGCTGGGTGTGGTGGCATGCCTATAGTCCCAGCTACTTGGAAGGCTGAACTGGGAGGATCCCTTGAGCCCAAGAGTTTGAGGCTACAGTGCTTGTGCCACTACATTCCAGTCTGGGTAGCAGAGTGAGATCCCTGACACAAAAGAGTAAGTAAGGTCATACTAAATTAGGATGAGCCCTAAATTCAGTCACTGGTATCCTTACTAGAAGAGATACCGACCAGGTACAGTGGCTCATGCCTATAATCAGGACTTTTGGGGGCCGAGGTGAGAGGATTGCCTGAGTCCATGAGTTCGAGATCAACCTGGGCAACTTGGCAAGACCTCATCTCTACAATAAATAAAAAAATTAGCCAGGCATGGTGGTGCGTGCCTGTAATTCCAGCTACTTGGAAGGCTGAGGTGGAAGGATCTCCTCAGCCCAGCTAGTTGAGGCTACGGTGGCTGTAAGTGTGCCATTGCTCTCCAGCCTGGGCAACAGAGTGATACTCCAACTCAAAAAATAAATAAATAATGAGTAATAATCACACAGCATTCATAATCCACTCATGGGCTGAGCGCGGTGGCTCATACCTATAATCCTAGCACTTTGGGAGGCTGAGGTGAGAGGATTGCCTGAGCCCACAAGTTTGAGACCAACCTGGGCAACTTGACAAGACCTCATCTCTACAATAAATCAAAAAATTAGCCGGGCATGGTGGCTCGTGCATGTGATTCCAGCTACTTGGAAGGCCGAGGTAGAAGGATCTCCTAAGCCCAGCTGGTCGAGGCTGCAGTGGCCATGAGTATGCCATTATGCTCATCAGCGTGGGTGACAGAGTGAGACTCCAACTCAAAAAAAAAAAAAGAAAAAAAGCAGAGACACTGAGAGAAAGAGAGACAGGTAAAGACGAGTATGCCTAGTGAAAATGGAGATACAGATGATGTGATGGGTCTACAAGCCAAGAACACCACCAGAAGAAGAAAGGCATGGGACAGATCCTCCCTCAGGGCTTCCAGAAGGACCCACCCATGCCAACACCTTGATTTTATGCTTCTAGGCTCTAGAACTATGAGAGAATAAATGTCTGTTGTTTTATAAGCCACTCAGTCTGTGATCATTTTTTATAGCAACCCTAGGAAACTCAGGCAGATGCCCTGGGTTTACATACTAGCCTGGCTGGGTGCGGTAGCTCAAGCCTGTAATCTCAGCACTTTGGGAGGTCCAGGCGAGAAAATTGCCCAAGCCCGCGGGTTCGAGACCAGCCTGGGCAATTCGGTGAGACCTCGTCTCTACAATAAATAAAAAATTAGCTGGTCATGATAGTGTGTGCCTGTAGTTCTGGCTACTTGGAAGGCTGAGGTGGAAGGATTGCCTGAGCCCAGCAGGTTAAGGCTGTGGTGGCCATGAGCATGCCATTGCAGTCCAGCCTAAGTGGCAGAGTGAGACTCTGACTCAAAAAAAAAAAAAAAAATCCTAGCCCTGCTACTTATTTGCATGAACATGGGTAAGTAACAATTTCTATGAGACCCAGTTTCCTCATCTGTAAGATGGAAATAATACCTACCTCATTAGATTGATCAAATGAGATACCCATGTACACACTCAATATAGTGCTGGTGGATAGTATTTGCTCAATAAAGGAGAGTTATTAATGACAGCTGTGATAATAATGAGTTATACAGAGAAACAAAACTTAGCAGAGATTAGCTCAGCAAGCCTTATGCCAGCAGAATTTGCTTGAGAATCAGAAAGATTTACTTCAAAAAAATTTACCTTCACATTGTCGGCACAGGAAAAAAATGTGGGGAAATGTGTGTTATTTGAGCTAGCATCAGTGAAATGGACATGAAAGTTGCATAATTTCTTTCTTTCTTTTTTTCTTTGAGTCAGTCTCACTCTGTTGCCCAGGCTGGAGTGCAGCGGCAAGCTCACGGCCACTGCAGTCTTGACCTGCTGGGCTCAGGCAATCCTTCTGTCTCAGCCTCCCAAGTAGATGGAACTACAGGTGTGTGCCGCCATGCCTGGCTGATTTTTTGGTTTATTGTAGAGATGGGGTCTCGCCAAGTTGCCCAGGCTGGTCTTGAACCCTTGGGCTCAGTCAATTCTCTTGTCCTGGCCTCCCAAAGTGCTGGGATTACAGGCTTGAGTCACCACTACTGACCATGATTTCATTTGGTGATAAATAGGGAAAAGCAATTCATTTTCCAGTAAAGGAGCCCTACACGCTCATTGTACAATGAAGTGGAGTTGACTTGGGAGGCATTGGAAATGGACTGAGTGGGATGGCAACAGCTGTTATCTGGCACCTCTGATTAGAGGAGCTGCATCTCCACCAGCACATTTACTGTTGTCATCAGTGTTAGGATGCTCACCTCTTCCAGGTGCTGTGTGAGGCTAGTTAAATATAGGTGCTCCCCAGTGCTTGCAACAATTTACAGAGATGATTCCAGGCTAAGATTATATTCTCAGTTGTGTCAACCCTCCATATCCTTGTATTCGGCATTCACGAATTCAACAAACTGTGACTCAAAAATATTTGGGGCCAGGGGACTCAATAAAAAAATAATATAACAAGAAAAAACTAAAACAAATTTAATAAAAAATATAGTATAGCAACTGCTTGGCTGAGTGTGGTGGCTCACACTTGTAATCCCAGTGCTTTGGGAGGCCAGCCTGGGCAACAAAGTGAGACTCTGTCTCTACAAAACAATAACAGCAACAACAAACAACTATTTACATAGCATTTACGTTCTGTTAGGTATTAGATATTTTTGAGAGCAAGCTGGGTCCACCACAAAGCGCAGCAGTCTGGGCCCTCTGAGCCCTAGTCTTCTGGCGACCCCTTCAATTCTGCCCACCCTGCATCCTGCTGCTTCCCCGTGTGGGCCCATTGCCGGCACTAAGCTCCCAGACTTCTCCAGACTAACATTCTCGACTGCATCATTTAGCATGCTATTGGAGATTGTGTACTGAATTGCTTGCTAAATGCTCCACAGAGACCAGCCTCATCCTCCTGTTGCTCTTAGGATAAAATGCAAACTCCTGGCCGGGTGCGTCGACTCATGCCTATAATCCCAGCACTTTGGGAGGCCGAGGTAAGAGGAGTGCCTGAGCCCACAGGTTCGAGACCAGCCTGGGCAATAAATCAAAAAATTAGCTGGGCATGGTGGTGCATGCTTGTAGTTCCAGCTACTGGGAAGGCTGAGGCAGAAGGATCTCCTGAGCCCAGCAGGTAAAGGGTGCAGTGGCCATGAGCGTGCCACTGCACTCCAGCCTGGGCAACAGAGTGACTCCAACTCAAAAAAAAAACAAACCCAAAAAACCCACAAACTCCTTCACATGCCCACCAGGCCCCAGCCTCTCACGCTGGCTGCTTCTGGCTATGGCATCCGTTGTCCTTCACTCCAGTCATATTGGCCATCGTTCTGTTGCACGTAGCCTTGCTTACTCATCCTTCGTTTCTTAGTTTATTTTAATTTTTATACCTACCTTACTCTGTCACCCAGACTGGAGTGCAGTGGCACCAAAATGGCTCGCTGTAGCCTCAACCTCCTGGACTCAGGTGATCCTTCTACCTCAGCCTCTCGAGTAGTTGGGACTACAGGCATACATCTCCATGCCTGGCTAATTTTTTGATTTTTGTAGAGACAAAGTCTTACTCTGTTACCCAGGCTGGTCTCGAACTCCTGATCTCACACAGTCCTCTCACCTTGGCCTCCTAAAGTGCTGGGATGACATGCATGAGCCACCGTGCCCAACCACATCTCTTAGTTTAGAGGCTATGTGTTTAGAGAAGCATTTCCTGAATCCCTCTGGTGGCTGTCTGCCTATTACTTTAATAAATTGTGGTAAAATACATATAACAAAATTTACCATCTTAACTATTTTCAAATGTACAGTTCAGCGGTGTTAGTACATTCAGAGTGCTGTGCAACCAAGCTCCAGAACTCGTTTCATTTTGCAAAACCGAAACTCTGTGCCATTAAACAACATATTCCTATTTATTCTCCCCGCCCCCAGCCCCTGGCAACCACCATTCTACTTTCTGTCTCTATGAATTTAACAACCTTGGTTACCTCATATAAGTAGAGTCATACTATGTTTGTCTTTTTGTGACTGAATTATTGCATTTAGCATGATGCCCTCAAGGTTCATCCATTTGGTAGCATATGTCAGAATTATCTTCCTTTCTTAGGCTTAATAATATTCCATTATATGTATCTACCACATTTTGTGTATGCACTCATTTGTCAATGGACGCTTGAGTTGCTTTTTCTACCTTTTGGCTACTGTGAGTAATGCTGCTAGAACGTGGGTGTACAAACATCTCTTTGAGATGCTGTTTTCAATGCTTTTGGGAATGTGCCCAGAAGTAGGATTGCTGGATCATATGGTAGTCCTCTACCTCATTTCTTGAGGAGCTTCCATATTGTTTTTCATAATTGCTGCTCAATGTTCTATTTCTGCCAACAGTGGTCAAAGGTACCAGTTTTTCCACATAGGATGTCTACCTTCTACTTTTAAAATCTCTGCATAGAAGGTGCTGTCGTTTGATTTTATGAGTTCCTCCAAAATTCATACTTTGAAACTTAAACCCCAAGATGATAGGATGTTAAGAGGTAGGGTCTGGGGTGGGGGATACAACATCAATAAAGGTACTTGATCTCAAACCAGGCAAAGTGGGAACCAAAGGGAAGCCCAAACTGTACCTGTACCATGTCCACTTGTGTACCGAATCCTGAATTGTATCACACATCTTTAAAATAAAAAATAAAATAAACAAATGAATAAAATTTCCCCTAAAAAAAAGAGGTGGGGCCTTTGGGAGGCAATTTGGCTACGAGAACTCTGCCCTCATGGATGGGATTATAAAAGGGCTGAGGACACACATTTCTTCCTTTTGCTCTTCCGTCTTTTCTGCCATGCAAGTAGACAGCAGTTGATCCCTGTCACCTTCCACCATGTGAAGATGGAGCAATAAAACTCGATCTTGGAAGCAGAGAGCAAGCCTTCGCCAGCTCTGCCAGTGGCTTGATCTTATACTTC
>CAUYQG010155359.1:0-19661 GCA_963574415.1 Tarsius wallacei
CGCTGCCATAGGCACAGTCTAATAACCGAGAGGGCTGCCAGGTGACTCGGAGGTGGGAATGCAAACTACTGCAACCTCTTTGGAAAACAGTGTGGTGATTTCTAAAAGACCTAGACATTGACCTTCCATATGACCCAGCAACCCCCCTGCTAGGAATACACCCAGAGGAGCGCAAATCATCCTACAAAAAAGATGCCTACACAGGCATGTTTATTGCAGCACTATTCACAATACCAAAACATGGAACCAACGTGCTGCCTATTGAAATGACTGCATAAAAAAAGATGGTACATATGCACAATGGAATATTATGCAACCATAAAGAAGGATAAGCACATGAACTTCGCAGCAACTTGGCTAGGTTTAGAATCTATCACACTCAGTGATCTAGCCCAGAAACAGAACAGAGTACCACATGTTCCCACACATAAGAAGACCCTGAACATTTACCATAATACTATAAGAAAGGAATTAGCAGTAGTGGGATACAGCCGAGGTGACACAACATAATAAAGGTTCCTGATCTCAAACCAGGCAAAGTGGGGACCACAGAAAGGCTCGAGCTGGGCTCGGTGGCTCAGCCTGTAATCCCGCGCGTTGGGAGTCTGAGGTGAGTGGATTGCCTGAGTCCGCGGGTTTGAGACCTGCCTGGGCAACTTGGCGAGACCTCATCTCTACAACAAATAAAAAAAAATCAGCCGGGTGTGGTAGCATGCGCCTGCAGTTCCAGCTACTTGGAAGGCTGAGGCGGAAGGATCGCTGGAGCCCAGCAGGTCGAGGCTGTGGTGGCCGGGAGCAGCCACTGCACTCCAGTCTGGGTGACAGTGAGACTCCAACTCAAAAAAAAAATAAAAAAAAAAGAAAGGCTCGAACTTTATCTGTACGATGACCACTTATACACTTAATCCTGAATTGTACCCCACATCTTTAAAACAAAATTTTAAATTTTTTTTAAAAGAGCTCTTTCCCATGCTATTAAACTACACACTCAAGAACTGTGATGTCTATTTCACAAAACAAGCTTTGGAAAAGAGTGTACTACTACTTGGTGGTAATGAGGTATGGAGTAAGATGCCTGGAATATAAACTGGTCTCAATAAACAGGACCTATTTCCTCCCACCCCAAACTGAAAACCTGTTGAAGACAGACCCCGATGGTTTAGTAACCTATATCCGGGAACAGGAGTATTATTTAAAATATCTAGGCTAGAATGACTTTCTGGGAGTCTTTCTTCAAGAGTTTGGGCAACCCAGACTTGGTGGCTCAGCCTGTCCCATGCCTTGGGAGGCTGAGGTGAGTGGATCGCCTGAGCCCGCGGGTTCGAGACCCGCCTGGGCAACTTGGCGAGACCTCATCTCTACAATAAATCAAAAAAAATTAGCCGGGTGTGGTAGTGCGCGCCTGTAGTTCTAGCTACTTGGAAAGCTGAGGCGGAAGGATCGCCGGAGCCCAGCAGGTCGAGGCTGCTGGGCTCCGGCTGCACTCCAGTCTGGGCGACAGAGTGAGACTCCAACTCAAAAAAAAAAAAAAAAAAAAATATTGGGCAGAGAGAAACTATCTAATTCTATTGCTGAAAAAATTGAAGTAATAAGGAAGAACATAATAGCTCATAAAAAGAGAATAAGTCATGTGCTTTTAGAAAGCACCATCTCAGTTTTAAAAAGGCTTTAAAAGGGAGAAAAGTTGTTCAAGCATCAATAGGAAGATTCCTGAGATTATAAAAGGTATAAAACTTAAGAATCACGTTGGTCTCCATTTCACAAATAGATATTGATAAACTGACCTTATGTTCCAATTTGCACCTGTTGTCTCAGCATAACTACTAATTATACAAACTTTTCTCTTAAAAGTGTCTCAATTTGGATGATAAGTTATGTGAGGACATCCCATCTATGGAGCACCTACCATGTGCCGGGTGTACTAAGCAGTACCAGAAAATCAGAATTAAAATTAGAAATGAACCTTGCCACCAAAAGAGTTCACCATTTCATTATAGAGGCAAGAATAATATGTCTGAAACAATTTGAAAACAATAAAGTGTTTTCTAATTCAACATCAATGTCAGGTGCAACAAATAAATTGTAGAAGAAAGGAGGAAGGAGAGGGCAGAATGAACTAGAGATGCACAACCTTTCAGATTGGTACCTAGAACCTAACCTTGAATCACTGAGTGAAAAAGTAGTGTGTGCAGACATGGCCAACTTCAAGCTGGTGACCATCAGGCCCACTATGTCCCTCAATTTTTTAAACCAACTTCTTCAGATTAGAAGAGCAGATATTGCTTCCACACAAAATATACTGCACGTATAAACTAGCCATTCTCCCACCTCTTTCAGATCATAAATATAACAAACTTGGAGGTGTATTTATTTCCCTGAGAATCTTTTAACTTCTAGAGAAAAGCAGGTTTGAGCATCCACAAAACAAAACTGAGACTGCTTTGGTCCCAGAACCTTTCCATGTAGAAGAGCGTCTCTGGCTCCTATTTGCTGCCTCATCGTTAAGCTTTTTTCTGCAGTCACCTGCTGCATGGTAGCATGCTAAGTTAAATTTGTTCCTAGGGCTCTCAGGGTTTTAAACTGTGCTGATTTTCTAAAAAGCAATTCATTTTAACGGGTCTTATTTCTGAGTGAAGCCATAAGAGAGCAATTGTGTGCGGATAAAAGCAGGCTTTCTTTCACACCCTGTGAAATCTCATGGCCTAGGAAGGAGATGCAATACTGAGCATGCCTCGGAACTCCAGTCTGTTTCCATAGGGAAAGATGAATGACCCAATGCAACCATCCCCTCTGCTTACAGATTATGCACAGGCGCAATGAAGAAAAGAACCCTTTTGTGTGGTGCTTCATAATGCTTCATTGACTTCACACAGCAACATCAAACAAAAGACTTCTCTTTTAAGAGTAATAATCTCCAATTTGCAGTGACACACACAGTCTTTTCACAGATAATAGTACTCTCCCCTTAGACCTCCAGCTGGCTGGATGTGAACACTGGACCACACTTCACCTCTAGTACCCGAAGCAACCTCCTGACTCAGCCCACGAGGTACAAGGGAAACATTTTCAATGAAAGCCTGCTACTCAAAGTGATCCAACAGCCCAAGTAAGTACAGCTTGAATTGAAAAGAAAGCCCTGATCGCCAGAGATCTCTAAAATGGCATCATTTTCTATGAGCAACTCTTGTCTGAGTAAGACAACCCTAATGCTATATAAAATAGAATAAACTGAAAATTCATTACACAGATAGTCATTTTCTTGTCATACCTAATTCATTCAGAGCCAGGGGGTTGAGGAGGGAAAAGCACTCAGGGTCCATGGCACCTGCTGCAAGAGTTAGCCCGCAAGCCCCGTTGCTGAAATGGCCTGCAGTAACCCTGAGACCACTGTTTCCTAAAAGCTACTGAAGTGCCCTGCTCCAGCTTGAAGACTGGTTTGCCTACTGCCCTCACTTGCCAACCAACCAATTGCCGGCTCCCAAAAACTTCACTAGTGCCAATAAGCTTTTTTGCAAAACAATAACACTTCTTTCTATTAAAATGTCCAACCTTCTTTTTGTTCTTCAGACATACTAAAATTCACCCCAGTCTGTGTGTATATTCTGAATAGTAATTCTCCTCTCCCAAATAAAATGTTTTGTTTAGAGCTTTGTCCATATATATATATATATATATATTTTTTTTTTTTTTTTTTTTTTTTTTGAGTTGGAGTCTCACTCTGTCGCCCAGACTGGAGTGCAGTGGCCGCTCCCGGCCACCGCAGCCTCAACCTGCTGGGCTCCAGCAATCCTTCCATCAGCCTTCCAAGTAGCTGGAACTACAGGCGCGCACTCCCACGCCTGGCTAATTTTTTATTTATTGTAGAGATGAGGTCTAGCCAAGTTGCCCAGGCGGGTCTCAAACCCGCGGGGTCAGGCAATTCACTCACCTCAGCCTCCCAAGGCACGGGATTACAGGCTGAGCCACCGAGCCCAGCTACTAAATGTTAAGATAAATTTACTGGCGAAATCTTACAAAACAGTAATTCTTTTCAGTTCTAAAATGCTCTCAATGAGTTTGTTACATGACTCAATTTATCCGTGTCAAAGCAATGGAATATTTGGTTTTGAATTTGTTACTGGTATTAACGTGCTTCTACTATTTCATTGTATATAGTCTATGCAGGAATGGAAGGTCACTTTTATTGAATTGGGAATAAGTAAATTGGGCAGAGTGGATGAAGAATGGCGTGAAATGCTTAGATGTAAGCATTCCTCTCATATTGGGGAAGTTGTTGAGGAAGTCTACTCATTGTTCTTCCAGGATGTCCTCATGATGAGCAGAACTGGGATCACTCTGGCTTGGGATGGCCAGGCTCAATTTTTCCCACTATTTAAGGCTGAAATTTAAATGGAGCTAAGAATTTCCTTCTTTCCTGGATCTCAAACAGCTTGATCTCAGAGCGCTGAGCTTCCCCAAGTGTTTCCAGAGAAGACAGCCTGAGAGAGAGGAAGTGGTGTTAATTAAATCCTCCCTCTGTTTTCCAGGCACAGGAGTCTTTCGCAGATGTCTGTTGTTAGGCGTGTGTTCACAGAGTGCGCAAATACAGAAGCAGGCTTTCCTTCCCCAATGGCACAAACCTTCCTTCACAGGTTACAGGAACTTTAGAAATACGTTTCCTTCCAACACTCACTGTCATAGAGGTGGCAGAACTGCATAAATAGAGCATGTAGCTGCCAGGGAGGCCAAGTGCCTCACCGATCAATCTCTCTCTCTCTCTCTCTCTCTCTCTCTCTCTCTCTCACACACACACACACACACACACACACACACACACACCACACACACACACACACACACACACACACATTTCTCTTGCTTCTTCATAACTTGTTTTCTGCCAGAGCAATTTCTACCTTTTGTATGGCTAAATTATAAAAATTACCTGAAAACTCAGGGAATTACTTCCTGTTAAAATAAAAAAACATGACATCATGGTGAGAATGCTGGACTCAAAGCATGGTTGGGAGACCAGGTGCTTCTATTATTATCCAATTGTGCCCTTGGATAGGTCTCGTCTACTCTATGATCCTCAGAAAGCTGGGGATGGAGTAAATAACCCTCCCAGGGTTGCTGGGAAGATCAGATGAGAAAAAGTGTAAGGCAAACTGCATAAGGCTTCCCACTTATGAGTATCTTAACGGTGTTTTCTCCTGTGTTCAAATCCCCCAAGGTGACTATGTATAGATTCACATTTGCCTGAGACAGTCTAGTTCACTCCTATCATCCTAGCATAATTGCTAATAGTGCCCTTTTCATGCCAAAGTATCCAAATTTAAGTAATAAATGATGTGATCCTATTGTTTCCCTCTTGTATACTCTAGTTAATACTAACTTCACGAGTTTTAACTTGCTGGGGATGGAGTTTTTCTCACTGTTTTATGTTTCACATGTTTAATTCCATGTTAATGGAATTAAAATCACCTTTGTTTAAGAACATGGAGGCAACTCTGAGGATAATATGGCATTCCTGGATACATGGTGAAACTGGGCATAAAGCCCTCCTTCATGGCACTGGTAATCTGCTTGCTGTAGGAATGCCTGATTGAACATGGAAGCCTGATTTCACTGGGCTAGAAGGTGTTTGCCTTCTATTTTGTTTTGTCTTAATTCATATTTACAAAATAAAAATCAATTTATCATTTTTATTTATTTTAAATCATATGTAATTGTTAGCATTCAGAAACAGGAAAACAAAAGTTAAAACTGCCTGTAATGCTATCAATAAGATAGAGATAATTATTGTTATTCATAACATTTTATTGTCTTCTTTTCAGACTTCTGAGGTTTTCTAACATCTGTTTTTCATACGTGTATATACAAGTACATTTATTATATTTTCTTTTTTCTTTCTCTCTCTCTCTTTCTTAATTATTTAAACAAATCTAAATAACATTATTTGTAATGTTATTATGTGACTTACTTTTTTCCATTAATAATATATTTTGGACATTTTTCCATGATGAAAATATCCATTCACGTTTTAAATGACAACATTGTATTTCACTGCATGGTGTAGCATTTTACATTTTATTTACCACATTTTTTACTGATAGATGTTTAGTTTTAGCATAAATTTTTAAGTATTAGATACAATATTGAGTGTATCTAATGTTGCTATCTATGATAGACAATATTTTTCCATTAGTCATAAAGATGAATATTTTTCTATTAAATGCAATGTTGTGATGAATGACCATATATGCATATTGTGTGTATATATACTGTGTGTATATATATATATATATATATTGTGTATATATACACACAATATGCATATATGGTCATTCATCCAAATATATATATTTTGGGGGGGGGTATTTGTCTAAATTATTCCGCTAGAATAAAATTTTAGAATTGGAATTTTCAGTTTAAAAATAGGCTGATTTCCAAGTGCTCTTGTGCCCTGTTATTACACAAGAAACACACAAGAAGGCATATTGTCATTGCCTTTAACTCTTAAATAAGCCTGCAGTCTGGTGGATTTTCAAGCAGTAATGCTGTAACATCTTGAAGAGAAATTTCTGACACTTATTTTATACTTCTCCCTTATTCAGCTTCCAGTCTCCTGGGATTTAAGCTGAGAAAATGAAATTACCTGCAGCTCTTTTTCTTTATCCAGAGGGTCTCTGACTTTCTACTGTGGTAAATGACCCTGCAGGATGATGGGTGGTATTTAGGAGTTTTTGTTATTGACTTGTATCCAACAGTGCCTCTGTTTAGTTAACATGAAGGGTGTTTGTTTCAGGAAGTAATTTGCTCATCACAGCTGATTTTGCCGTATCCAGGACAATGGTAACTTTTTTTAAATGAAAATCTTTTTCTTCCTTTGTTTTAGACTGAAGAAATGTCAACAATTGGGAGTTTTGAAGGATTCCAGCCTGTGTCTCTGAAGCAAGAGGGAGAAGACCAGCCCTTAGAGACTGATCACTTATCCACAGAACCGGGGGACCCAGGCAAGGACCCAGTGCCGAAGAAGATTTCAAGGCAGTCAAGTGTAACTGAATCAACACTTTACCCTAATCCTTATCACCAGCCTTACATCTCCCGGAAGTACTTCGTTACTCGGGTAAAATCACTGCTCTTCGTACTGCATAAAAATTCCCCTTAAAAAAAAAATCTTAAAATTCTTCTATATACTACATGTTTACCAGGTGGATTCACATTTATCTCATAATATAGTCATACTAATCATGAAGTCAGTATCCTCCTTTAAAGATGAAGGATCTGAACTTCAGAGTCATTAACTGTTTATTTTTGATTGCACAGAGAGCATCAAGGAAAAGCAAGTCCTCTAGCCTCCCTGGATCTTTGGTTTCTGTCTTTGCGTTCATGTCAAACCTGACCTTAAATAACTATGGACTCAGTGAGGATATTAATTTTTTATTTGCAAAATACATAGATTATGGAGTGGAAAGGGCTGCTGAGAATGGGCTGAATCTCAAGGGTTTACATTGGGATGTTCAGATTGCAACAGGGAGCACTTTTAAATCTCAAACCTATAGTTGTAGTCTGGAGCTGAATTCTCTTACCTGTGCAATGAAGCTGGGAAAGCAAATGGATATGTGGGTGGTGATGGTGGGCCTTGTTCATCTAGGTATAAAAAAATATTTTAAACTTCTAGCATTTGGATCAAGTGGAGAATACTTCCTGGATTTCTGGTATCTTTCTTAAGCTCTCCTCTCTTCCAATCCTTCAGCATTCTTATTGACACCATAGTGGATAGCATGTAGGCTACAACCAACTGGGGGCAAAAGTAGGGAGTGTACACTGTGGCAACATAGGTCATTTCATTTTCTTGTGTATGTGGGACATCTCTTTGTTGAAAAAAAAATCTTTAAACTCAATCTCAAATAAATGTGGGCCACGAGTTTGTAACTTTTCCAAAGCTTTAACTAATGAATCCTGATTTGGTAACTTTCAAAATACATTTTTGGTAAAGGTAAAGTTTTAACTAAAACAACTTGATGTGTGCGTGTATGTGCGTGTGTGTGTGCACGCTTGCGTGTGTGTGTGTGTGTGTGTGTGTGTGTGTACCTGTGTGTCTGTGTGGGTCTGTGTTTAGATATTACATATACTTTTATGTGCAAGATGCTTTGGTACATGCTGCACTATGTGTGTGTTAGTGTGAGTGTTTCTGCTTATGTAGAGCATATGGTTTGTCTTCCATAGTGTGTGAACTTTATTAAATATGCAAAGTTCAGTTATAAGCTATAGCTGAAAGGGAAATCAAAGCATCTCTTAGAGTTAATTATCTTTGAAATTGATGAAACCAGAGTTTGATGAGAGAAGAACACACTGTGGGATATAGAATTAAGGTATTTATCATTGGGAATGTTTGAAGTTATGAGAACTGAGAAGTCTATGCAGAGTTGTTGTCTTTGTGTCTGGTAATACACAATATAAGTCAGTCAGTTGGGAGTTGTGAAGTAGGAATAAGGAATAATGACTAGGGAAAAACTGCATGGACAAACTGAAATTATTGATGACAGTGTGTAACTCATGAGGAAATACTAGAAACTGTGTCTGCCTCCTACCAACTCTACCATTGATCACGGGAGTCTCTTTCAGAAGCTGATGCCTTTCACAAATGAGTTGCACTCTTAGCCAGCCCAAAGTAGAAAAGTTTTAAAAAGTCAGACTATAATGAAGGAGATGCAGACCTAAGTATAACCCTTTGTCATCAAGTAAACCAGGATATCAGTTGCCACAACCATGAGTTGCCACAGTACATGATTACCTGCCTTGGTCTTCAAAACAGAAAATGACTAATGTATCACTTCTGCCTTTCAAATCTTATGCAAATGTCTCTTGTGGCCAGCAATATTCTGGAAACATACAAAAAAAAAAAGCAATTCTAGAAAATGTAGCTTGTGTTTTCTAAACTAACACTGCCTAAAGCCATTGCACATGATACTTTTATTTATGTTGGCTCTTGTGGCTTATACTGAAAATTAGCATTCATTATCTGTTTGGTCCATTGGAGCAATACAGTATGGTAGGTGGGGCATTGGGGGTTACCATCCTTGTTTTAAGGGTGAACATATTAAAGTTGGAGGGGAATGGAGTGATCTCTCCAAGTCACATAATATTAGTAGAAGAGCTGCAGCTAGATTCTGGTTCTTCTTTCTGCAAATCCAATGTTTTTTTCTACCATGCACAATTGAATTGATGGCTCTTTTATCAAAGTTTTCAATAACTGATTTCAGTCAATGTGTATAATATCTTTTTCATTAGATGTATAGAAAACAAAGTTTCCAATAACTGATTCCAATCAATGTGTAGAATTTCTTTTTCATTAGATGTATAGAAAAAAACCTTCTTCTAATTTTATTAGTGAGTCCAAAGTACACCTAAGGACTGTTTAGAAACCAGGAGGGTGAAATTCCCAAGGCACTCAGCACTTGCTCTCTTTCAGAAAAAAGGTGTAATACCAAGAGTTCTTATTGCCACATGAATATAATAAATGTGTTAACATGTGAGGATAGTGAAAGTATAACTGGTGGCTCAATTGAAATTTATAATGATACATAAAGAAAGAAATTATCCAGTTTTACTAGCTTACAAACCAGAAATCTATTGATGTGGTAGTAGTTGAAAAAAATAAGGGAAAGTGTATGTATGTGTATGTCTATGTATATTTTGTGTGTATACATGTGTGTATATATATCAATTTTCTCATCTGCAAAGTGTGAATAAAACCTGACAATTTTTTGAGTTGGGGTCTTACTCTATTGCCCAGCCTGGAGTACAGTGGCATAATCACAACTCACTGCAGCTTTAAACTTCTGGGCTCAGGAGATTCTCTCACCTCAGCCTCTTGTGTTGCTTGGACTATGAATGCATGCCACCACACCCAGCTAATTTTTTTGATTTTTTTTTTTTTTTTTTTAAGAGGTGGGGTCTTGCTATGTTGCTCAGTCTGGTATTGATCTCCTGGACTCAAGAAATCCTCCCACCATGACCTCCCAAAGTATGTGGATTACAGATGTAAGACACTGTGCCTGGCCAAAACATACCAGTTTTATAGAGATTTAACCATGCTAACTTTTTAGAAGTTCCTAGTAGAATGTATAACACAACCATAAACATAGTATAAATGCGACCTCATTGTTATTATAAATGTACTCTCTCTCTTTTCTTGATTTTACATTCACATTACTGTAATTGGTCATGGGGAAAGACATTAAGATGCCCATGACCTCACCATGACCTCCACGGTAAGATATAGATATAGATGCATAGGGTCTGTAGCAATAAAGAGGAAGCTAATTCATTTTCTCAAGATAATTAAATAAGACCAAGACTCTCAAAGATTTAAGTCTATGAAAAAGTCATTATCAAGTATCACTTCTTAGAGCTAAAATGAGACCTATAGATGATATAGTCCAGAGCTTCTCAACCTTTACTGTACAAAGATCTGGATTCTATGTTTCTACAAACTCTCTGGTGATACTGATACTCTCTCCATGGGCCACTTTAACATCAGTGAGCTAATCAACACACTCGTTTTCAGAAGGAAATAAGGCCTAGAGAAAGCTCATGATAGTGAACATTGACTTACCCAAGAGCCTAGGAAGTGGCAAAGTGAGGGCTAGAACTAAAGTTTTCCAATTCCAAATTTATAACGTAATACAGTTAAAAAGAAATCAGTTTACTACAAAGTCAGAATTTAAAGCTTTTATGTTATAAATTCAGAAGAGCAGTAAGAAATTAAGTGGAAGAATTCCTTGGTCAAGTACCTTAAAATACTAAAAGGTTTTAAAATCATTGCAAAGGAAGTGGTTCATTGAAGAAAAATTAGAAAATTTAGATAAACAAAATAAAACGAAAGTCACCATAATCCACTGCTCAAAGTTAGCCAAAATGTATTAAATGTGCGCTTATATATTTAGATGCATATTCTTTTCAACCTTTTTGTTATATGTGCAGTTTGTTGTGGAAAAAAGGTGTTCTATGCCAAATATTTCCTATGTCAATAATATGCTTTCATAATTTTTAACAGTTCTATTATATCCACCTATAGGGATATACTACAGTTTAACTTTCATCAGATATTTAGGTTGTTTCCTTTTTATATATTTTAAACTAGAGTAAAAAGTCATTCATTGGCTCCCTGTGGCAGGATAGCACTCAGTTTCTCAGATGCCAGGAGTAAACACCCAATGCTATAATAAGAAGGGTGAGTGATATGAGTTTCAAGCTGGATTTGTACAGAGATGACTAATACGGAAATATGAATTAATTCTTGATTAATTAACTAATTAAGTCACTTTTAGCATTATAACCTCATACATTAGACATACCTATGAATACCAGATCATACAAAAGTATATTTGGCCCCTCAAACCTCTTGTGTTCCTCATGGGTCAGTCTGGGATGCCACTTTACTTTTTTAGACCTCCAGCCTATTATTTATTTTTGAAACTGTGCCCCTCTAACTTAGCTCCAGAGCACTCTGCTCAGATCTAGAAGGTTCTTGGGGAATATCTAATCCAAACCATGACGCATACAAAGGAGGTGTGACTTAGTGCCATGGTCAACCAGTAACCTCTGGGCCATGTAAGAACTGGAAGGCAGGTCTGGAACCCAAGACTCCTGATGTTTTCCACCAAAACTCACTGCCTCAAACCTTGAAAAATGAATGAAAGGTCACAGAAATGAAGGTCCAAACTATTCGCCACCCATCTGCTTGGATAACCTTTTCCTCCTGTTTTAGTTCATCTGCTATTGTTGCTTAGACATATCTAAAAAAGGCCTAGTGACTTCTCTGAACAAAAGTACCCCTCAAGGCTAATAACTAGAGGTATATTATGATAACCTTCTTAGTAGTGGAGATTGATGTTCAAAAACAACTTCTTATGAAAGGAACAATACTTAATCCACATGGGGAAAGATATTTTTAAACTCCCACCAGGACTCTATATTTGCAGATACCTTATCAGAAAGTTGAAAGCGATTTGGGATGGGGAATTATCTCTAAATTTATACTTGAAAATGTAAATTACATACAAACTAATGGGACTAAAACTATTTGATCTTTTAATATTTAATTAATGGTTCCCCATGGCCTTTTTATAGTCTGTGTTCTATTGTGAGCAACGAGACTTTAATAAGCAGGTTCAGGACTTCCCATTGTGTAGCAAGATGTCATTGCTTCCATGACACTAATTTGGCTTTCATACTCTTTCCCTTTGCCTCTTCACTTGCTGTAGGGTTCCCTGTGTCTTGCTTTCACACTGGGAACAAATAAATATATTAGTTGTATTGTTATTGACTGTGTGAGCTTCTTTCTGGTCTAGAAAATAGTTATCTCACAGGATGAAAGGTTTCTTGTTTTTCCCTCCAACAGTGAAATGCCTTGAAGATTGTAAAAAAGATTATTTTTCTTTATAAGAGTAGATGATTAATCTTAATGAGATAAGACACATTCTCTTCATTTTTCAGGGAAAGACAAATTTGCTTGAACTTTAGAAATTACATCTGATTTAAAGCTGATTTTCTTACCTTATGTGTTCATTGCAGAGTAATCCCTGTCTGAATACGATGGGCCCCACAATAAATACCTGCATATATAAGTCTCCAGGAACATTCTTTTCTATTTTTCACTCATTTTGCTAAGGAGCTCATTACATGGGGAAAAATTAGCACAGACATGGGCAGTGTTTGTGTGGCAACTGGCCCCAGGCTAGTCTAGCTCAAGGAAATGCAAGGAAACAAACACATATGTTTTTGAAATTCCCTCAGTAAGTTTGCTTTGACTGAAATGATTTAGTGCTAGACTGTAAGAGAAAATGTTGCCCATTATGTTAACTCAGATGATATGTACATATTAACCCACCACAATTTTTTGTTTGTTTTTGTCTGCACAGTACCTTAGAACTAATTTTTCAAATTGCAAGTAGCCATTTAATTCCCAAATTCTGCTATAACGATTTTCCTTCTATTTAGTATTAGCAATAATGAGAATAATGATAATGCCTTTTATTATTCATTGTTTACCAGTTTTTTATATACAGTGTTTCATGACATCTCCCAATTGCTCAGTTAATTATTATTATCTTTTCCATCTAACAAATGCGCAAACTGATGTGTAGAATGACAAAATCACTTCCAATAGATCCTGCAGCCATAAGACAGGTTTAAACCTCAATGTCTCAGACATAAGTCAAAGTATTTATATACTTTATTTTACATTATTTTTGGCACTAGAAAACTAAAGTTAACATATAGTAGCCAAAAAATAATTAAATGGAGGAGAGCAAGATTTTCTATTTGGGTATGTGGTGTTATGCTATAGATAATGGTTTTTATCCATGGTTTCTGGCTCATAACTCACATAGCCCCTGGTCACCTACTCCCACCCTCCTTTCACCTGCCTCTAACTTTCCCCCACCTTCTTACTGTGAATTTTAAGAGTCTCCACAGAGAGAGTCTGCCCTATACCCTGGAGAAAGGAATGCTGATGTTACACAGCTACCATAAAGACCCAGGAAGACTGGGTTTGGAGAGCTTCTGGATAGCTGAACAAGTGGAGTTCCTGGAGGGTGATGTGTCCATGGAGGTCATGGAAGCTCCACACACCTTACTCCATATTTCAGCCTATGCATCACTTCACCCATATTCTTTGCAATATCCTTTATAATAAACTCATAAAAGTGCTTCCGTGAGTTCTGTGAGCTGCTCTCACAAATCAGTTGAACACCAAGAGGGGGTCATGGGAACCCCACCTTGAAGAGGGTAGGTCAGAAGTTCTGGAGGCCAGGATTTGTGACTGGTGTCTCTGGAGGATGGGGGCAGTCTTGGGGACTGAACCCTCAGACTTTGGGATCTGACACTATCTCCAGGTAAATAGTATTAGAATTGAATTGGAGGATATCCAGCTGTTGTCTGTTGCTTGGTCATAGGAAGAAACCCCATATTTGGGCACAGAAGTCTTCTTCTGTACTGATGATTGTTGTGGTATGAGAGCAGAGAGGAAAACTCCACTTGAGAAAGTTTTTTCATAAGTCGATACATTTCCCTTCTGTGTTCTATAAGGGCTTGATCAGCGTTTCTACCTAGATAACAACAGCACAAACAGTGAGAACATTGACAAAACTCCAAAAGCTACCAATTCATTCTGTAAATAACACACTTTATTTTTAGCATTTAACTTTTGGAAAGGTATACAGCAAAACACCTCCTTCATCCTCTATTTCCATCCATTCCATCCTCACTCATTGGGAACCACAGGTAATAGTGTCTATGAATCCTTTAAGAGTTACTTTAGATATATGCAAGCAAACAAATATTTTTATTCACAAAAATATGCAGTAGCATATTTTACCCCCTCTTCTGATCATTTTTTCTTTCACTTGATGATATATCTAAAATTCTTCCCACATTGACACAATTTTCTTCACTCTTTTTTTTTACTTTTATCATATTACACTGTATGAATGTACCCTATAATATATCTCACCAGTCCCCTACTACTAGATTTTTGGGTGATTTTTCTCCCAAGTTTTTGCTATCCATAGACAAGGCTGCAAAAAACCCTTTTTAAATATGTCGTTTTGCACATATGCAAAAATTTCTGTAGTATAACTTCACAGAAGTGAAAATCTGGATCAAAGGATAGATCAATTTCATTTTGATAGATTTTGCCAATTATTTTCCATAAGGAAGACAAGTAAGGTTTTAAAAAATTCTACATTATTATATTCATCTTCACATATTTTTGGCAAAGTGCCTGGCATGAAAGCATTCAACAAAATGCTTATTTTGGGATTATTTCATTATTCTTTAGCTCCACTTATAATTTTTTCTTCTGATAAGTATTAGTCTCACTACTGAGTTATATTTGTTGAGGCCAAAAATATGTGGATGCAAGAAGAGAGACAGGAAAAATAACCATGTTGAGTCATCAAAGAAAACATATTTTAGAGAACCAGTGGGCTTGGTAGAGCCATACGGCATCACAGGCAGCTGAAGTTGGGTGAAGGGAGAATTGTCATAGAATCATAGAGAACTTTCTTCCCTCCAGGATAGCCTACCCCATCAGTGAGGTCTCTGAAAATGACTGATGTTGGTATGACCTTCTCTATAGGCAGAAGTTCAAAGTGCATTTGATTGTTATACCAGAAGGTACTGATTTCATGATACACAGGTGTCAGCAAACATGGAATGGCATATAAGCTTTCTGACAACTTTTAAAGCAGCAGCAGAGGTTGACAGAGAATCGTAAATAACTCAGTCCACTGGCTGACCACGAAGCTCCATGGAAAACTTATTAAAATGGTAGAATCAGAATCTCACAATATAAGGACTGTGATAATATTTTTTTGAAGATTTGTAGGAAATTTTGGTCATCAGCTGGGCTCAGAAAATTTTAGTTTCATCCAGTTAATTGTCTTATAGAAAAGGAAATAGAGGCCCAGGACAGAAAAATAATTGGCTATAGTCACATAATTAGTTCATGATAGATCTGAAATATGAATTCATGTCACTCAACTTTAGTCAGGAACTGTTCTGTCCATTTCCTGGAAGTCTTGGGCTGTGTGGGGTGAATTGACAGTGGAGAGTGGGTGGATGGAGCTAAGCAGATAACATTCTGCATCTTTCATTTTATCTGAAGCAGCTTGATTCCTTTCCTGTTTTTCATGTATGGATTCTTATATATGAAAATGGACACTGTGACCAAAATATTTCAAGCAAACAAAAATGCTATAACCACCCTAGCCCTTGGAGGAAGAAGTATTTTAATGAGTCCTAGAAAGGCTAGTGTCTCTCTTTTCTTTTGTGAGAAAAGGGTTGGTCTCAGGCTAAGAGGATTAGTTAGAAATGTTAGTATTTACAAGTTAAATGTTTGGTATTAAAAATCCTTTTATTCAGAGAATGTAGGGGATCTTGCAACCTACTTTTCATTTAATGCAGTCCAGCGTTGGAAATGAGGCCAGCACTGTGTTGTGGGTCTGAAAATGAAACGTTTGGGTTTCTTGTCTCATCTGTCACTTCTAAACTGACTGAGCTTGGCAGGTACTTCCCACACAGGCCTTAGTTTCCTCCTCAGTACATGAAATGGCCTAGACGAGATAATCCCCTGGCTGTAGTGACTATTAACGTTGGCTGCCCATTGGGATAATCTGGGATGCTTTAAAAAAGTCTTGATGTACTGATATATGGGTCCCTTCCACTAAGTTTCTGATGTAATTAAACTGGTATGCAGCCAAGTGCTAGGAATTTTAAAAGTTTCTGGTGATTCCGATGTGGAGTAAGGTTGAGAATGAGTGCCTAGAGAGCAATGGTTAGTAGAGTCCCCACACCGAGAGCATCATCCAGCAACTTAGAAATACAAATTCTTAGATCCCACCCAAGATCTACTGATATACTCAGAAACTCTGGGTATAGATCCCAGAAATCTGTGTTTTAGCACACACTTCAGGTGATTCTGATGTGCACTGAACTTTAAGGGTCATTGAGCTAAAGAGTCTATGAACTTAGTCAAACAGGTGTCAATCAGATTTTAAGCTAGAGTTAGGCTCATAAGTAGGAGCATTTGTTTTTGGAAGGAAAGATAAAGTGAGGTGAGGCGACAGAGTTTATCTCCCTGAGTCAGTTAAACTTTATGGTCAGAACATTGGTAGAAGACTGCCATTTTTTGTTTATTAACATGTGCTCTACGAAGAAAGGTTTAAGTTAAAAATGTATAGTTTTTTAAGTTCATAAATTACTAAATGCTTTAAACTTCCTAATAAACATATTATTTTGTAAAACCGGTCCTCTGAAAATGGCTGTCTTCATGTCTACGAATAAGATTACAGAAGATGGGATTTGAATCACTTTTTCTCCACCAAAAAGAGCACCTTAAATATCAGAGTTTAAGCCTAAATTCTCTAGAAGTCAGTGGATAGAACAAACAGGCAACTACAAAACTTTTCCTGATCAGGTTTCTGGAGGAGCTGCTGCAACATACTAACTAATCATAACTACAAAGTAGGCCCAGTCTTCTCTGAATTAGGTATTTTCTTCTTCCCATTCAGCCAGGGGCCATTGAGACTGCAATGGAAGACTTGAAAGGACGCATAACTGAGACTTCTGGAGAGACCATTCAAGGCTTCTGGCTCTTGACAAAGTGAGTAGTTATGACCAAGTGAAGGGCAATGAAAACACAGCATTTTCTTTGACACTAGTATAACAGAATAGGAGACGGACTTGTGGTAAAATTTCTCTGGTTGTTACATAAGGTAATTTATTGAGTTATCCAGTTAGGAAGTTAAGTTTCCTAGTGTCCTGGGGTTGATAGTATGACGAGATTTGGTACCTACAACCATTTTCCAGGCTGGTGGCTTCATTCAGCCATTGCTACATCTACCTTAGGTCAGGCCTGTACCATTGCTCTCAAAGAATGTTATATTGGTTTCCAAATTCTCTAGTTTCAATCTCTCCTTTAAAAGCACTCTCCAAGCCATGGGAGGGTAGGGACGCATCTCATCAACAAGGGTACCTGCATAATAAACATTTGTATACCTAACATCTTTAAAATAAACATTGTAGCCCACATCTTTAAAATAAAAAATTTAAAAGTTAAAAAATAAAGCACTCTCCTAATAAACACATTGGCCTATTAATTATCCTGTTCTAGGGTAGTGGAAAGGCAGTTTAGGAAAGAGGATAGGTGAAATTAACGTGTAGTTTGAATTTTATCTCATATATAATCATGTGAGTAGCAAAACCAGGGAAATTATGAAATATGGGGAAGACAGACTACTTTTCCAGAGCTAGGATAAGAACCCAAGTCTAATTCTTAAGTCCTCATTGCTTAAATACTGGCCTGGATTCAACCCCCATGGCTTATTGCAGCTATAAGAGCTTTCATTTACAAATGTCACCATGAAGATGGTCATCTTTCTGTCCTGCCCAGAAACTCTAGGGTTTTTATGACCCTATCTTCATCCAGCAGGTAATTATTAGTAATGTCATGTTCTTTACAATGATAAGTAAAATATCCACATAATAAGGGAAAGAAGCTACTATTTTCTACTACGGAATCCTTCATATTAAATGGATAATATTATTAGAATCCACACTTCAGATACTTAATACATTCAGTAAGTTCTGTTTTCTGACTTGGTAACCTGATCACAAAAGGAAAGAAGCTCAGTGATTCCTATACTTCAAATAAAGAACCATTTAATCTCTTCCCCCAGGCAAGACATCTTTTTGACTAAGTTTTAAGAGGGCAACACTTGAATGTTTAACCATCCAGGCCAGGAGAACATATTTTTCAATCAATGAGAAGTAGAACCAGATTGCCCGTGAGTCCATCTTACACATCAACATTTTATACTATGTTTCGAATGTGTTCCAAGAACTGAATGAAAATGAACTTTTAAAAACCATTTTGTCTGTCAATTTTGAGCCATTATTTCTTCATCTTAAAATGGAGATAATAATATGTAACTAAAGAGTTCTTGAGAGAATTAAACAAGATAACACTGGTAAATATCAAAGTTCCTAGCATATAGTGGACTTTCAATAGCAATTAGTGTCCCTTTCTGTTCACAAGTACTAGCTACTTTGGTAGCCTCTGCCTTTATTTCTAGCCTCTCAATCTCTGTCATCTCTGGGATACCTCCAATAAAAAGAAATTATATAATTCAGGCTTTTTTCTAACTCATTTTTAATCAATCCACATTTTATTCCCCATTCTCTATTCCCCATACAGAATAAAATTTGATTTATGCAAATGAATAGTCTGCCTTGATTTGGATCGATGTTTACTTGTATTCTGGAGATCCAACCAGAAGTAAACACTTAACTAATTTGTTCCTCCAATGCATTTACTTTATAAGAAAGAATGCACAAATGTATTTCAAAATTAAGTCATGGCTGTTTCTGAGTTCTCAAATAATAGAAACAGTAATGTCCTTAATATTGCATATTTTAATTATTTTGTTTTATTTGTATAAAATTAAGCCTTGTTTTTTATTTCTTTGATTATTTTTATTTAGTGATCATAAAGACTTGTAGATATAAACTTTCCAAAGATAATTCAGACTGAATTATCTTATGATCTGCATTGAAAGTTGGCACTTTAATTCTGTATGCTTGATTTATCAACTACAGTGACTGATAAAACCAGTAGTTTTAGATAGATATAAACAGCTCTGCCCCAAAAACTTAAGCTTTGAGCTCAGCTCTGAACCTAATAGAAAGCTCAAAAACTGGTAAATCCTTTCCCAAAACTGGTTTTCTCTTTTGTTTTGTGGTACCTATTGAAATTAACAGCAGCAATGAGGAATACAGTCTGTTTATGTGGAATTTAACACAATCATATTTACTTATTTGCTTCCAACCTTTCATACTTTGCACTTTGGAACTCTATATTAAATTTATTTTAGAGTTGTGGCATACATGGGAGGATTTGCTACAAAGGAAATTTCCATGAAGGCAAGGTTTGGACTTCTAGTGACCCCTTGCCTCCCCCGACCCCGGTAGTGAATATGGTACCCAATGGATGGTTGTGTGTTCCTTATCTCTCCTCCTCCCTCCTTTAGCAATACCCAGTGTCTGTTGTTCCTACTTTTGTGCTCATATACCCAATGTGGCACTTATGAGTGAGAACATGTGGTGTTCAG
>CAUYQG010155365.1:0-23036 GCA_963574415.1 Tarsius wallacei
CTACTTGGAAGGCTGAGGCAGAAGGACCGCCGGAGCCCAGCAGGTCGAGGCTGCGGTGGCCGGGAGCGGCCACTGCACTCCAGTCTGGGTGACAGAGTGAGACTCCAACTCAAAAAAAAAACCAAACAAACAAACAAAAAAATAGTGATGCGTCTTCTACTACAATCGCTGATGAATGGGAAGCCCTAGGAGCCAGATTCTATTTTCCATGGAAAAAAGTTATATAGCCCCAGACCTTTATTTTCATATTAATTTAATGATCTTTTTATAAAGTAAATCTTTAAGATCTTTTACAGAAAAATATTTTATTATTGTTTTATAAAAAGACGAGTGTCACTGCGATTTTTTTTGTACATAAGATTGTACTATGAATAGGAGATAAAGATTTGGTTAACAGGCAGTTTTAAATGTACTTATGGCTGTAGGTTTTCTCTTTCTTTTGGATAAATATAAAACCAATGGATTCCGTATTCCATGATTTAATAGCACTTTAAATTTGAGAAACTATTAGATTTTCATAAATAATTAAAAAATACTAGTGTGAGGAAGTTCTTCTAATGCATGGTTGTTATGAAATTTAAAAATATACCACTTAAATTATTAATGCAAAGAAAAATATAGAGTGTAAATTAAGATATCATGTATAATGTCGCTTTCACTCAATAATTAAGTTGTTTTTTTGTTTTCAGCTAATTGATAAATACCAGTTGAAAATAAAAGTACAAGACATGGATGGTCAATATTTTGGTTTGCAGACAACTTCAACTTGTGTCATCAATATTGAAGATGTGAATGACAACATGCCAACATTTACCCGTGCTTCTGTAAGTATATGATATTAAGAAAAAATGTATAGCCCAGTGTTAATTGTTCAATATGCACATCTCTATCCATGTCTCATGATTGCAGATGAAGAACCCTCAAAGGCATACCAGTTGTTTTGTGTTAGGGTTTAAAGTCATGTAAACATAGTACTTTGGAAATTAAAAGTCTAGGACTTTGTCTGGTGTTCTATTTTTGTGAGAGTTACTAATAAAAGCTTTTGTTTTTATTATTTTAAGTATGTGACATCAGTGGAAGAAAATACAGCAGACGTGGAAATCTTACGTGTTTCCGTTGAGGATAAGGATTTAGTGAACACTGCAAATTGGAGAGCTAATTATACCATTTTAAAAGGCAATGAAAATGGAAATTTTAAAATTGTAACAGATCCCAAAACCAATGAAGGAGTCCTGTGTGTAGTTAAGGTAAAAACAAATTAGTAAATTAGTTGTTTGCTATTTATAATATAGTAGATGAGCATACTAGAGTTTCATGGAAAGAAAGGAATTCTGATAAATGCAGCATAAGTTAGATTCCCAAGTAAAAGTAAATGCTATGTTCTCTCTATCTATAATGGAAAGAATATATTCCTTTTTGGTAACCTTTTGTCAAGTCATGATTTTTAAAAACTATATTATATATGTGTGTGTTCAATTGGTAACTAGCATCTCTTAACAATTCAAAAACTAGCACAACTTTGATGCCAATGAGATTGTGCCAAACTTTCCTAGTCCATTTTTTTTGTGTCTGGGTCAAGGCTACTTATTTACTGAATTTCCCAAATAACGAGTTGCTCCTGGTCAGACCCTTAGGTGATTTCTAAGTTTGTTAAACTATATTGAGTGTATATAACATCTTTAGCATCCAGATTCAGAATGCTAACTGTTCTGATTGAAAATCCTCAACCATTCAAATAGTAAATACTCCTAAAACTTCTTTCTAATGCTGCTTTACAGCATCTGAGAAGAACTTACTGCTAATTCAGGAGTCAGAGTTAGCGCATAAAGCAATCTGGGCTCCTTTGGCCTTGGAAAAAGTTATAGGATTCCTACTGCATTTTAAACTAGAACATGACTGTATCTTGGGTCTATGCAGTTTCTTTTTTATACACTTACAAGGTACATGGATTAAAAATGATGAATCCTTTTTTCTCACAATGATGAAAATCAGCTGCAATTTGTGGATTGATTTCTCTGTTTCAAACCAGCAAAGAAATATTCTTTAAGTCTTATCTCTTTCTTCACCCAACCTCTGCTCTAATCATTAGTATTCTAAGAAGGAAATAAATGTCTGTGAAGTCTAAGATCTGAAAAAAATTTCTGTCTTCTAAGACATGGCTTCACTAATTCTCATTCCAACTACATATGAGGCAAAATAAAACAAAACCTTTTTTTATCAAACTTGGCATTTTGTGAGTAAATTCAGTTTGTAAGAAAATAACTGGAATGGAGGAGACAAAGGAGGCGGGAGAAAGCCCATAAGCTTTCTATGTTGTAGTCTCTCACCTCTTAAAAGCACTTTAAAAAATTTGACCCACTTTTTCTACCTCAAGTCAGGTACAAATAACAATTTACCAGTTTCACCCAAATGCTGAGTTGGTGGGGGAATCACCCTGTCTTTACCACCAGGTTTCTGGATATGTGTTTAGTTTCTCATGACTGTTTCCAGTCTAGCACTTACCTATTTCCAAATTTAATAAGTTATATACTATTTGGTGTTGCCAGATATTCAATGAGTTGATCTAATTTTCAACAATGTGTTGTTGTAGCCATTGAATTATGAAGAAAAACAACAGGTGACCCTGCAAATTGGTGTTGTTAATGAAGCTCCGTATTCCAGGGAGGCTAGTTCAAGGTCAGCCATGAGCACAGTCACAGTCACTGTTAATGTAAAAAATCAGGATGAGGGCCCTGAGTGTAGCCCTCCAACACAAACTGTTCGAATTAAAGAAAATGCACCAGTGGGAACAAGAATCAATGGATATAAAGCATATGACCCAGAAACAAGAGGTAGCAGTGGCATAAGGTATCTATAATTCTATTTTAGTTAACTCCAAATGTACTGTTTCTTTACAATTTATAACTTATTTTGATATTAGTATTCTAATTTGACTTACAATGCTTTTTATTGTTTTAATTCATCATTACTAACAGGTATAAGAAATTAAATGATCCAAAAGGGTGGGTCGATGTTGATGAAAATTCAGGGTCAATTGAAGTTTTCAGAAACCTGGATAGAGAGGCAGAAACCATCAGAAATGGTATATATAACATTACAGTCCTTGCATCAGACCAAGGTAAGAATTTTGTTTTTAAGCCAGCTGCATACGTACTCAGTTTTCATTTCTCCCTAGAATGAAATATAAAACAATTGAGAGCTTTGCAATGTATTAAACCAAGTCTGCTTTCTATAGTATATTCGGTTTTAGATGCAATTATAAAATAATTTATAATTATTATAAAATAATTTAGTCATAGAAACACTTGAAACCATAATTTATTAAAGTTAAATTATCATTAAAATTTGAAAAAAATACTTTTGAAAAATTAGTTTCAATTTATCTATTCAATTCTCTTAAAATATTCATTTTGGCATGAAAGTCCGTTATTGAGAGAACATACTTCCATTTAGTTCACATCTGGAAAACCAGCTATAACTTTTTAAAGAAACTAGCAGTATACTTGGGGGCTAGAATTTTGATTAAACACATTATATAAAAAATAAAGTCATAAGCCAGGCTCGGTGGCTCAGCCTGTAATCCCTTGCCTTTGGGAGGCTGAGGTGAGTGGATTGCCTGAGCCCGTGGGTTCGAGACCCGCCTGGGCAAGCGAGACCTCATCTCTACAATAAATCAAAAAATTAGCCGGGCGTGGTAGCGCGCGCCCGTAGTTCCAGTTACTCGGAAGGCTGAGGCGGGAGGATCGCCGGAGCCCAGTGGGTCGAGGCTGCGGTGGCCGGCAGCAGCCACTGCACTCCAGTCTGGTCGACAGAGTGAGACTCCAACTCAAAAAAAAAAAAAAAGAAGATAGAATACTGTGAAAAGTAGTATACAAGGACACTTAGATATGACTGTGCCACATCTGATGATCCTGACCACTGCTTCTTCCTGCCTGCTGCTGTTTGTTCTCAAGGCATGATACTGAAAGTAGTATTATTCTTTTGTTACTTTCATGGTCACTACTTCTCCCTCTTTTTGATAAATACTCTTTATCTTCCCATTCCTTAAGTGAACTCCCAGAGTTAAGTTCTTATCTGCACAGTCTCCTAGAGTGACCTCAAGCATTGTCATGGATTCAGCTAACACCTACATTGCTAATGAGTCCCATATCTCCATCTCTAGCACAACCCTCTCTGCTGAAGTGTATCTGTAATAACACCCTCTTTGACTTATCCATAAGTCTACCAAATCTTTAACTCAATGTGAGACAGACCTGAGCTTGAATGTAACTACTGTTCCTAATTGCATCACAAACCTAAGCAAGCCACCCAACCTCTCAAAGGCTCAATGTACACAACTGTGAAAGGGGGATAATAATTCTATCTCATTGAGCTGTTGTGATTTCTTAACGAGGCAATGTATTTTAAGTGATCAGTGCAGTCTCTGACGCATAATAGGTCAATGGAATGGCTAAGTGTGCCACTCAAAAAGGAACTCATTACTCTTTAAATCTGTTTGCCGATTTTTTATTTCTTGCCTTTCCAGAATTTGCCAAGCCACAAAACTACAAATCAAGCCACAAAGCAATTTGCTATCATCAGGTCCTTTCCTACCAAAAACATTTTGAACCTGATAATTCCTTTTAACCTCCCATTTCTAACCCCTGTCCTAATTTACACTCTAACCTATAGCTTGCAAAAAGCTTCCTTTTCTTTTCTGTCCTTAATATTTACTCTACATCATCACCTGTCTGATCTACATAAAATGTGTACTGGTCATGGCTGACACACTCTAAGGTGACCCTAATGTTCATGCCCTTGTATATCTCCTCTATTTGAGTGAAGGTGGAATATGTGGCTTTCTTCTAACCAACAGACAAATGCATAAGTGATAGTATGTTAACATAATTATGCTATATTATATGAGACCCTTAGCAGATTGAAGAGAGAGACTCCACTAGCCCTGAAGAAGCAAACAACCATGTTTTGAATGGCCAATAAAGAGATCTGCATCACAAAAAACTGTGGGTGGCCTCAAGGAGATAAGGGCCTTATTTCTGCAACAGCGAGGAACTGAATTTTGCCAAAAATCATATGAATTTGGAAGAGGACCCTAAACTTCAAAAAGAAATGCAGCCTGACTTACACTTTGATTGCAACCTTGTGAGACACTAATCAGTGAGGCCTGCTAAGCCATCTTCCTCAGAAGCTGTGAGAAATACATGTGTGTAGTTTAAACCACTAATTTTATGATAACGGGTTATTCAGCAACGGGAAACTATCTAAAATATGTATCAGGCAGTCACTCTCATGCTAAATAAATATTTATTTATTTGGATTGAATTGTTTCCTGCCTTGGGTCAAGAGATCCTTAAAGGAAAATGATGTTGCCATTTTTATTTATATATCATAAGCCCTGGCATGCAATAATTTCAACATATTCTAATGAATGAATAAATATCATCTTTGTGATGTATTACTATGTAATTCTGTACTAATTGAAAAAGAGCTATTGAATATATTATCTATTTGCATTAATTATAAAAGGCATTTCCAGAGCTTTAAAGCATCAGAATCGATTAATCTTTATTTAAAATTATTTAAATTATTAAGATAATTAAGCTATAATTCAAAAGTTAGTTGCATTAATTTTCTATTGCTGCCATAAACAAATTATTACTAATTTAGTCTCTTAAAACAACACAAGCTAGGCTCGGTGGCTCAGCCTGTAATCCCGCGCTTTGGAAAGTTGAGCTGAGTGGATTGCCTGAGTTCGCAGGTTCGAGACCCGCCTGGGCAACTTGACGAGACCTCATCTCTACAATAAATCGAAAAATCAGCCGGGCATGGTAGCGCGTGCCTGTAATTCTGGCTACTCAGAAGGCTGAGGCAGAAGGATTGCCGGAGCCCAGCAGGTCGAGGCTGCAGTGGCCAGGAGCGGCCACTGCACTCCAGTCTGGGCAACTGAGTGAGACTTTAACTCAAAAAAAAAAAAAAAAAAAAAAAACCCCACGAATTCATTATCTTAGAATTCTACAGACTAAAAGGCCAATATACATCTCACTGTGTTAAAATCAAGGTTTTGGTAGGGTTGTATTTCTTTTCAGATGTTTTAAGGAGAATCAACTTCCTTATGTTTCCCACCTTCTATAAATTACCTATATCCCTTGGTATATAATCTCAAAACCAGCAAAGTCACATTTCTCTGTCACTTCATCCACTATCTCATCTCTAACTATCGCCATGAAAGTTGTTCTGTTTTTAAGGAGTCATTAGACTGAGCACACACAAACAATTCAAGAAAATATCCCCATCTCAAGGTCTATAACATTAAACATATCTGCTAGTTCCTTTTTCCAATTAAGATAACATGTCCATAGTTTTGGGCACAGGGATATGGAGATCTTTGTGGTGGAGGAGGCATTATTCTACTTACCATATCAGTAAAAGAGAAAATTATGTGCGCAACAAAGTGTAATACATGTGATTCTAATACCACAGACTTCCTCAGAAACTCTAGCTTCAAATCTTTTTGCTCCAATTTATACTACATTTCACATTGTATAATGAAACATTTCCTTCCATTTTCTAGAATTTGAACTTTTCCAAGTTCAATAAAAATTTTTTGGAAAAGCTGGCTTTCTACAAAACCTCCCACCACAACCGGCAGCTCTGGACCTCCTATGGGTAGTCAAGCACACAGAGACGGCCTGGCCTGGCTGAGCAGCAGGCTGTGGATTCTTCCCTGAGAGACAAAGGCTGCCAAGTCTGCCTCAAGGAAACCTGGCAGCACATCAAGAACAAAGACTTAGTGTGGCTATTTATTCTTGACACACAGACAACAGGCTTCATAAATTAATGCCTTTGAGCTCAAACATTTTCTTGCATTCATGAATAGGGTTTTAAATAGTGGGCCACATCCAGGCATGAGGTTAATAGTTGATTTCAAGTCAAATACAGACATATTAGCAATTATATAATAACACAAAGCAAACCAATGCCCGCTCTCCTCCTGCTGAGAGGCAGCATTCCCTTGCATGATATTCTAAAACTTTTCAAATACATCAATCAATAATATAGAATATATTTTAATTATGTAAACAGAAGCATGACAATGAGTTTCACGTGTTTTGATGAGTGTGTAAGACATTCTGAATACAGATATAAGTTCCTTTTTAAAACAAATTTTAAATGTACAAAAATTTAGTGATGCATCAAAAACTAAGGTAAAGTTCTACTCTATTTTACATCCTCCTCCTTCCCCCCTAATGTTTATCTCTTTTATTCCTAAGTATAATGCAATTGATATAAAAATGTATCAAATTTACAAGTTAAATTCTAGCACAGTGAATACACACATACAAATCCAGTCTGTTCCAAGGTGAAGCTTTTCCAGGTCTTCTGTCATCTTGTATGATGCATCTTGTTCATGTGTAAGACTTGGTGACAATATATAGATGGTTTTAAGTGAGTGGTATCACTCAAAGAAAGCAATGCCAATGCTAATATTGAATGCCAGCACATCAATAATATCATCTTGACATATGTGGCTAAACATTTAATTCACAGTAAAATAAGAAAATATAAATAATTTAATTTTATTGAAGGAGAACTTATAAAAAATACAAAACTATATGTTACCATAATATAGAGTTATGACAAATGAAGCAGAAGGTTGAAGAGGATAAATGCCCACAATATGAAATCAGACAGCATGGGTTTATATTCTGGTTGTATAATATATTAACTACTATCTATGTAACCTTAACTTAACTGAGATTCTACCTAAACACAATGATAAATAATCAATGCAACTCATTCCCTTATTCATTAAAATAATATCGATTGATATTATTTGGCTACTCTGAGTGATACACTTATCTAGGTACTGAAGATACAGCCATGAATCAACCAAAACAATATCTGTGCCCTCCATGGAACCTGCATTCTTACAATTCCTCATAGCATACTTATGAGGATTGGATGAGACAATTTGTATAGCACACCTGGCGAAAGATAAACACTGCAGATAGACTGAACTATCGCCATTACGACAGTCATGATATATTTTACAAATCTGAAATGGTACATTTATTTGCATAAATAAAATGCAGACTAGTAATAATTATATAACTTCATACATATAAAATTTATTTTATATAATCATTATTTGAGATTTTAGAATGTCCTTAAAAAAAGATCTCTGGAGATTAGCTAAAAGGAAAAGAATTCTTTTTGGGACAAAATTTTTCAGCGATTAGTCATATTTTTACTTTTAATAAATTGTTTTTTTAAGGTAAAATGTAAATGAGAGCATTTGTCTCTGAATTAGCAATCACTCTATGGGTTATGTTTCTTTTCTTTTACTCTCTCTTCACATATCCCTCTTTGCTACTCTTCCACATGGTCAAGTAGTCATGACACCGTGATTTATCATCTTTCTCCCATCAATTCAACCACCACTCCACTCTGTTCTATCAGTATTTCCTGCTGTGAAAATCCCTGTAGAATCATGGCAAACTCTCAGAAGTTTCCAGATTCTGCTTTGGAAAGCAGTGACCCACAATGTTATTAAAAATTGGTGACTTACAAAGGGATTTGCTCCTTCCTCCAAAGCAAAGGCAAAGTCTAGACATCATCCTTAGCGTGACATTCATGCACGACTTCCAACTGACAGTTGTCTTTTCCGAACTCACATGCACTATTCCCAACCATCAAATTTTACATGGAGTATTTCAGGGAGTTGTTTAAAAATCAAAATTCCTGGCTCTGCAGTTGATTAAGTGTGCCATTCCAAGAGATGGAATTGCCAGAACTAGTTAGTTAGTATGAAAGCAGTTATCCTAGAAAGCTGTAAGGCAAGTGTTTTAGGGCTTTAGTCACATATGTGTCATACACTTCAAAGCTCTACACTTTCGGAGGACTTCCTGGAGCCAGTGCTCTAAGTTAGTACTCTCCCAGTTAAACGGAAGCTAATGAGAAGCATAACACTGTATGCAATAAATAAGAATTTTGGCGAAACACCACATGTATTGACCTCACATTTAAAAAAAATCATAATAGCATTAAATCATTCTAAACTTCTAACACCCATTCATAAGAATACTCTCACTCTTTCATCAAAAAACCACATGTCATTCTGATTCATGAATAGTGCTAAAAGTATAAATTTGACAGAATGTATCTGAACTTGACCCAGATACTTAAATATTTTCATAACTTCAGGAGCAAAAGGAAAACAGGCAAAAATCTCTTGACTGTAATACAGTCTGCTTTGAACAAATAGCCTGGATGCAAGCAGTAGGTGGCAAAGTTAAAATAGAAACGTTAATCCTATGAGAGTCCTTGCCTACTTTTTTATAGCTTTTCATAAACTTTTTCTAAAGAAATAAAGAACATAAAAATACCCACATGGAATAAAACAAAACACTGATTTTAAAATATATATATTTTTTAATCTGTGAATATTTTTATAGGCAGTAGTAGCAGGAGTAGCCATAGTGGGCAAATAATTAAATAAACTTAGTTTTCAGTTTAAGTTTTAACAAAACATCAAGATTTTTAAACTCAATATAAATGAAGAATCATCAATTTTAGACAACCTTATGAATTCTCACATTACATGTACACATTAGAAAACAGCCTTAGTTCTTCTAAAACTTCTCAATTATCAATCAAAATAGGGGTCAGCAAACTATTTTCTGTGAAACGCCAAAAAATGTATATTTCAGCCTTTCCTGACTAAAAGGTCTCAGTGGCAACTACTCAGCGCTGCCACAAAAGCAGCCACAGACAAAATGTAAATGAGTGGGTATGGCTGTATTCTAGAAAAGTTTTATTCATAAACATTTAAAGCTAAGAGTCTTACACTTTTTGCTACTCATCAAATATTCTTCTGCTTTTTTTCAACAATTTAAAAATGTAAAAAACCCATACAGAGCTTCCTACCTTCCTTCTTGTCTTCTTTCCTCCCTTCCCTCCTACCTTCCTTCCCCTTCCCTCTATCTCTTTCTTATTTTTTTTTTTTCATTTGTTTATTTTTCTTGCTTGACATCTGGCAGCACACAAAATATTATGCAGGGCAGTCCAATAAGAGTAAAAGGCCAACATCTCAAATTTAGCCAGAGTTGTACATTTCAAGGATCATAGGCTCATTCTAATAGTTACCAGGCAAGAAGCTCACACAACTGCCATGGAAATGCTGTGAGCTACAAAATCATCCATAATATTGAAAATGAATACAATTATATGCTAGCCTACTTGCACTCCAATGAACCGTCACATAAATCTTCCCTATGGCATCTGCTTTGACAACTAATGCTTTCGTTGAGTTTCCCTGAATTCTCCATGATGATATAGAAGAAGGAAAACCATAAAAGAAACTTTCCTTATCGTGGCAAATAATTGGAACATCATTATTTGTTTACAATAGCTGAAGAACTCTCTGGCACGTGGGGATTTGGCAATGTCCAAGAAATGTTATACCCTCCCCAAGGCATATGGATACACAAAGCCAAGAAATCTTGAGACAATAGCCTGTGATTCTCCCAAGATCCAGTTCAGAAGAGGCTATTTTGTTTCACTCTTAGTAACAAATAAGAACAATCTACTCTCTTTGGAAGAAATTTTACCAGCAATCCAAAAACTACTATATCAGTAAAAGTTTTACACCAAATGCTCGCTGTTAGGGTTTCAGGTAAATTGAAATCGTTCCTAAAAATGATGCTGCTGCCGGACTTGGTGGCTCAGCCTGTAATCCCGCGCCTTGGGAGGCTGAGGTGAATGGATTGCCTGAGCCCGAGGGTTCGAGACCCACCTGGGCAGGCGAAACCTCATCTCTACAATAAATCAAAAAAATTAGCCGGGCGTGGTAGCGCGCGCGCCTGTAGTTCCGGCTACTCGGAAGGCTGAGGAGAAGGATCGCCGGAGCCCAGCAGGTCGAGGCTGCGGTGGCGGGGAGCGGCCACCGCACTCCAGTCTGGGCGACGGAGTGAGACGCCAGCTCAAAAAAAAAAAAAAAGATACTGCAGGCTGACATGCCACTGAGGATAAGGTCCAATGGCTGAGTGAGTTAGTATCTCCTCAAAAAGATGGTGTTGGCAGAGGCACTGCCACAGCACATACTTTTCTATTAAGATAGAACCCTCAAGAGACTCATGTGGCTTTTTAAGCAATCGTTACTGCAGCTTCCCACTACAATTACAAACATATGCCAAATATTGTTTTTGAAAATGACAAACGTGTTTAAATACAAACATAAAAAGTCTATGTAAAGGTGCCAGAAACTTACATGCTAAGAAAAGTCAAAGAATTTGTGCAGAAGCATGTTTTTCTACTTTCTATCCGAATAAACATTGCTGGGAAGTTTATAAGAGCTTAAAAATTCCATCCATGAAATCTACATATTTTATGTATATTTTCATGGAAAAAATCCAATTGTGGCATCAAAGTCCACCTTTAAGACAGGCTTCATAAAAAAGAAAGAAAAGAAAAGGGTTATCTTTTCTGGGTAAGTTGAGACATTAAAGAGAAGTAGGTCCAAATTACCACTGAGCTTCAGGAAATTTTTTTTTTAATGCAAGTTCCACCTTGAATGATCTAAGTTGAGGCAATTCTTTGTAATCACTTACATGAAGGCTATATCTGTAGAGAACACAGCTTATGTGCAAATGAAGATTAGCTTTTTAGTCATTTGTGAGTTCATTTCATTACATGAGAAACAATGGACATAGTTATGATTTTCAATTTATCTTGACAAATATTTATTGAGCTTACTAGGTACTATAATATGCCTGGAGAGAAATTACATATCAAGGAGAGACAGAACCTTGAGAGGAAGGTGCAGTAATGAATACAAATATGCAAGACTGGATTAAGTGCTGGTTATAAAGTTTCAGAAGATAAATAGAGTGTGAAGCATGATGTTTGAAATGTGGATCAAATAGTGAGCTGTAAATGCAAATATTAAACACAGGAGATGGCAAGGACTTACTATCCACCTTTGGGATTTATTTGTACGAACAGATAATTGAAGCTGAATGAATAATGAATGGCCAGATCATATAATTTAAAAGAGGACCATGGACAGAACCTCTGGGAATACCCACACTTGTGGGCAGGAGGAAATCAGCTAATGAAGAAGAGAGTGCCAATGAAATTGGGAAATGTGTGACACATGGCTGAAGCAACAGGCAAAGAGAGATTCTGCAACCAGATGATACAAAGAGGAGAGGAAGGTACTTCAGTGGTTAAAAGACTGTTTTTCTTATCATGAGAACATTTGAAACCTTAGTGACATCAGTAATACAGCAGAAGTGACAGCAGGTAAAGATGTCTTCTAGTTTCATGTCTCAGCACAAAGTTTATAAGCCAAGGGATTCAGTGGAGGATAAAAAGGAAGAATAAAGTCAGTAAGAATATAATTGATAACACAGGTCCTGGAGATGGCAGGATGAGATACAAATTGAGAGCAGAGTGAGGGATCATTAGGGTGGAAAGTAAGGTTTTTTTCCTTAGATGTCAGGCAAGCAGCAAGAGAACCCGTGAAAATGCAGATATGTCCAAGTGTGGCAAAGAATGCCAAACTGCAGTACATTTTACAAGAGTCTCAATCTCAGACCAGTACAAGCTGAAATTATATGAGAAGGAAACATTCAGATCTGGGGATTTGGGGAGAAGGAAACATTCAGATCTGGGATTTGAGTTTAAACATTCAGATCTGGGGATTTGAGTTTAAGTTAGAAAAAGGATAAAATAAGAACTTTATGAGAAAAGCACACTTTGGAAATTTTATTTAGCCAAGAAAAAGTATCCACATCTTAAATTGATTGAAGTCTGAGTGCAATACATTCTTCATTCCAGAATACATATTCCACTCCTACCATATTTTATAATGACTTTTACAGATGTATTTTATATCTATTTCCTAATCTAGTAGGGAAATTACCTAATTTCATAGAGTAGTTCTAATATTGCAATAATACATATTGTAAAGAGTGTTATTATAAGTGAAGAGATTTTATCACTGCCTACACAGTAGTCAGGGGTATTTGAAATATGTTTTTAATTACTGCCAGACTGGCAAACCAGGGTTTCTTTCTTATGTCTAGTGGTTCTCTAACTTTAGTGTGCATAAGAATTATCTAGGGCTTGTTACAACACAGTTGACTGGGTCTCATCCCTAGAATTTTGTGGGTAGAGTCTGAGAATTTGTATTTCTAGCAAATTCTTTGTAATATTATTTTGCTAGATCAGTACCACACTATGAGAACCACTGCTTTAGAGTATACAAAGCTAGTCATTCCACACTGTGCATACCTATAAGCAAGAGTGTTTTCACCCAACTTCTATTAAAATACATTAGAATTTTTAGATGCATTAAAATAGTACCATTAATATTTCCAAAAAATTACATGTATTTGAATATAGTCAACTTCCAGGTGTTATATAAAATATGTTATTTCGCTTTATCATCACCCTTAGAAAATGGCCATGTATATTTATTAAGAAGTCACAGTTTGCTGCAGTAACAGGAATACTTACCTGTACATTTTTTTCTTCCCTTAATTCAGCTCACTATAGTCGTATTTCGTTATAATTTGTGCCAGAAACTCTTCTAGATACTTTACAAATGTATATAAAAGTATTTGTTCCTCACAATAACCCTATAAGTTAATTTATTTTATTAACTTTATTTTACAGATGTGGAATCTGAGGCAAAGAGAGATTAAATACCTCACTAAGGGCCAGGTAGAAGTAAACATTAGCATTTTTCTAGTTTCAATACCATGGCCCTTACCTACTACCAATATTATAGTACACTCTTTACTACACATTAAAGTATAACTTGAGCTCAAATATTTACCTGTTCCAAGAAACAGGACGTGGTATCGACCATCAGCAGCATTCACTCGATCCACAGCTATCTTTGTATACTTGTAGTCAGTTCCTATACGAACAATCAGAGGCCTTCTGTGGACTGGATAGATGGAATTGTACATGAGAGGATGGTTTCGAATAAAAGTGACAACATCATCTGGGAACTCCTTGGTGGTTCGCATATTGGGTGTAAATGCTCCTCCTGGACACTGAAAAAGTTTTTTAAAAACATGTTAATTTTTTAAAATTTAGCTTGTTTTAATAATAATGAAAAGCCCTCTATTCTTCAAAACACTCAGAAGTTCCAATCTGTTTTAAGCATACTTGCTACCCATTGGAGAAAAAATGAATAGCATGACTGTATGTATTAAAATTTGGAGAAAATTGATATACTGTGTATATAATTTGATGATTTAAATGAGGCTAAGTTCACTTATCTTAGTCTATTTTTTTTTTCAGAGAGAAGCTGATGCCACCTTGTATATGCTATAACTCTTCACCTTTCTCATTCATCATTTTTCCATGTGTTATTTTGTGCCAGACACTACATTGTTAGACAAACAAACAAACAAAAAAACTTGTGGACATAATCTAATGCTGTCACTAGTCAAACTAAATTAGATTACATTATCAAATTCAATCTGAACTCTTATGTGTAAGAATTTTATTTCACCTGATCTGCCCTCCCAAAAGAGCTCAGAAGTTGGAGCTTAGATTGAATGTGATAAATGAGATTTGATAAACCTCCTCTATAAAAGACTCCAGCTATATTCATTATCCTTAGAATAAAATCCCTACAGCTTAGAATGGCCTACAAGGCTCAGCATGACCCGGCCTGAGCCTGCCACTCCCACTGTAGTTCTTGCTGTTCCTGAACCTCAGGTGTGCTGCCCCTCCAGGATCTTGGCACTTGCTGTTCCCATCTGGCATACTCCTCTCCAGACCACCTCATCGCTTTCACTGTTACCTCATTCAGTTCTTAGTTCAAAAGTTATTTCCTGAAAGGTGATGACACATGTAAAAATAGGTCCCCCTCTCCATCTCCACTTTCTATCTCCCTGGTCTGCTATTTTTTCTTCACAGCCCTCATTTACCTAATGGTACATTATACAAGAGGACCACAAAAAACCCAGAATTATTTTTTGAAGGGCAGGCCACCTTATAATACAGGATTTCTTTGCTAGGTGAGTGTTGTAGACACTGGCATCAGTGTACCAGTTAGCATTGTTGCGAGAAGCTGCCTCCAGCTGCAGTGATTTTTTTTTTTTTTTTTGAGATTCTTCCAACGCATTTGCCCATTTCATGATGGGTGATTTACACGTGTGCACCTGTCCACACTGTGCTAAGTGTTCAGCAGCTTTTGACTAAAAACGGCATGACCTCTGTGTCCCACCCTCCCTATTCACTGGATCTCACCCAGAGCAACTTGTTTTTTTGTCTTCTTCGATAAAAAAATTCCTCAAAGGGAAACATTTTGCCAATGTGGAAGAAGTGAAACAAACAAACAAACAAACAAAAAACAGCAGAAGCACTAAAGGGCATCAAAACTGACAAGTTCAAAAACAGTTTTGAGCAATGGAAAAAGAGTCTCAATAAATCTATTGCATTAAATGGAGAGTATTTTGAAGGTGACTGAAGTTTAAACATGTAAGAATAAATACACATTTTTTAATAAATGTAAATAAATTCTGAGTTTTTTTGGAGGACTCTCCCTCATATATTAGTTGCTTGTTTCTATTTCTCACTCTAGAATGTAAGTCATGTGTTGACCATAACAGGATCTATTTTGTTATTGTTTTGCTGGCACACTTATGATAAAGCTGGTAAAAGTAGATGTTCAGCAAAAATGAATGAATATTATATTCATATATACCATTATATCAATCCTTGTACCTTGCCTGCGATTTTGGTGCAGAAGCTATATGAAATGGTCAGTTCTGGCCAGGAGAGGCAAGCAGAAAGTAATAATGAGATCTGAAAAAAGGACTGCTGGACAGGGTCAATAGTACCGGAAAGGGAACCTGACAAGGGCTTCTGAGGAGAAGGTTCCATTTATAGGGCACCTAAGGCCAAACTTAAGGGCAGACTGGGAACTGCTGAAGCTAGGAACTCAAAATCATTGCCTTGAGTGTTATGTTATATGAGCAAAACTATTGGGTATAGTATCTTAAGGCATATAAACATTACTTGCCTAAGCCTATCAAATACCTCCCTATATTTCTACTTCTAGAAACAAAAATATTATGCTACATATTTCTTGAAACACACAACATGTTTCTTCTAGTTTTCATTTATCCTTTTTAGAGAGGTACAAGGGAAAGGAAAGCAAGCTGCTTGATCAATAGCAAGGGGCACAGCATCAGTGGTAAAGAGTAGGAGGTGCTGGGCTCGATGGCTCATCCTGTAATCCCGTGCCTTTGGGAGGCTGAGGTGAGTGGATTGCCTGAACCCTCGGGTTCGATACCCGCCTGGGCAACTTGGCGAGACCTCATCTCTACAATAAATAAAATTTAGCCGGGCATGGTAGCGCACGCCTGTAGTTCCAGCTACCTGGAAGGCTGAGGAGGAAGGATCGCTGGAACCCAGCAGCTCGAGGCTGCTGTGGCTGGGAGCGGCCACTGCACTCCAGTCTGGGTGACAGAGTGAGACTCCAACTCAAAAAAAAAAAAAAGACTTGCCATGTTACCAACTCCTGCTTCAATCAGTATATGGTTCTAATTCACCCTCTATCCCTCCACCATTGTTCCATCCCTCCTCCCCAGCACCCCTTCCTCCCTCTTCTCAACCAGGGCTGCCACAGATCAGCCATGACACCTGACTCTGAAACACATTCTCCCAGGCTCTACAGGATACGGAAGAACATAGGAGAATGGAAAGGACAGATCCTGGCTTTGAGCTCAGGGAAATTTGGGTTCAAATTCTGGTTTGCCACTTACCAGCTGTGGGATCTAGGACAAATCACCTCTGTGGGTCTCTGTTTTCTCATCTGTCAAGAGGCATAACAACACCTACCTCAGAGGGAATGATGTTCAGATGGAACGAGACAATGCACACTCATTGCTTGGTCCAGTGCCAGCCATGTGGTAAATTCTTTCAGTGAGATTAAATGGTGACTTCAGTACTTTCAACCTTCCCGCTTTCAACCACTAGGGGCATCTTGGCTGGACAGCTAAAAGGGCTTTTGGGTGGGCTGGGTACCCTTGGGTCATTCACTTAACCTCAACCTCTTTGAGCCTCAGTTTCTTCATCTACAAAGTAGAGATAATTCCTGCCTGCCAGAGTTGCTGTAAACACTAGATAAACTTTCGATCCATAAGCTTAACGACCGTCAGGGATTTCTGAGGACTTTCGCCTTCTTGTGTTTTCCAAACCCCATTGTGGGGTAGCAGGTGTAACCTGGCCATCTTAGGGTAGAGCTGAGGTTATGGGGTTCCCCCCGTCCAGGTACGGTGATAGCCCCTATGGCGCCTGCCCCTGGAGACCAGCATGGTAGCCCCACTGGCACAGCACAGCAGTTGTTCCAGGTGTCAAGTTGATGAGAGCCCTTTGGTGAATAACTTGCCACCCAGGAGCAGTTATCCACTACTGTCACCACACAAAGGAAGCTCTGTCTGGGCACAGGGTGCTGGCTCAGGGTGCTGGCAAGACCAGAGCTTCCCCTGAGCCTCAGGCTTGGACTTGGGAGCTGAGTACCCGGCCCTAAAGGTGAGCCTCAGCTTCCCAAAGGTGTCTGCCAAGCTGCGAGTCATTAGGATGCGCTCATTCCTGAGCTTCAAGCCAGCTTGTCTTCCACCCGCCCACTCTTCCAGGGCCCAGGCTGGCTTTCCTGGGGTCAGCTGGTCAATCTAGTGTGGAATAAGTGCCACCCATGGGCCAGATGGTCTGTAAGCCAAGGCTTCTCAAACGGAGACCCCTGGCCCTAGCCTAGGACACTTGAGGTGGAGAATCAGCCCAACTCCTGCCGGAGGGGGACTGGTGCTTAGGCCCAAGTGGGCACTCGGTAAACATACATTAGAGAGTGGAGTAGCTAAGGGTTTAATTGCCAGGCAGCATGCCAGAGCATTACACACACTGGCACATTTGGTACTATTATTATCCCATTTCTCAGATGAGGAAACTGAGGTTTAAAAGATGAGGCAACCTGCTCTGGAGAGCTCCCACTCTTGCCCACCTTGTTATGCTAGCACTACAGTGATGATAATGATGATACTTGATATTGATTAAGCACAGACAGTGTACAAGCTAAACACTGTATGTACATTATTACATCCAATCACTAGAACTACCTTGGGAAGCAGGTGTTATGATTATCCCCCCATTTTATGGAAGAAGAAGTTGAATAATTGAATGGCTACAGGGCATAGCCTCCAAAGAAGAAGGAATCTTTACCACGAGCCTTCTTAATAGAGTCAGGTGTTGGGACGGGCATGTTTACACTGATTATCTTCTTGAATCTCCACAATCCTGAGACATCAGTGTGAGTTCTCCATTTTCTAGATGAGAAAATTGAGGCTTGGAGCAGTTAATTTTCCTGTTACACAGCTAAAAGTGCTAAAGCTGGGATTCAAACCCTAGGTTGTCTGTCCCCAAACCACACTCCTACCATCTCACCCTACTATACCAAGTCTACAAGCCAGCTGCCGTCAGCCATGGTTAAAGAACAGCATCCTATGGAATATGGAATATGGCTGGCTGGGCTGATTAAATCAGCAAAGCATCAAAATACCTGAGTGGTCAGGAAGAGAAGTCAATGTGAGTAGAAAAGAATGTGTAACTGCCCCAGGCCCCTAGTTCTTTGCAGTATTGCTTAGTAGTAAGGAGCCTGAGTACCAGAGCCAGCCTGCCTGGGTTCAAACCGCTACCACTGACCTTGGGCATGTTGCATAACCTTTCTGTTCCTAGTTTATTCATCTGTAAAATGGGCAGGCTGATAGCAATATAACAGTACTTATCTCACAGGGTTAACATGAAGATTAAACTGGTTCATGTATGAAAAGTGCTCAGAACACAGCCTGGAATGCTGCAAGCATTATATAAGTGCCTGTGATTCCATCCCCGAGTTAGGCAATGCACCCAAGCACTTTAGTTTTGCTACATACAAAAATATCTTTGCTGAGTTGTGATTTGATGCTATACCCTAGTTTTTATAGAGGGCGGATGTGACAAACAGCCATTGAAGAATGTGTCAGTATCACTGGTGAAGCTGAGGACATTGTTCACCATGTTGCACAACACCCTTTATCTCAAGATTCCCATGCTCGCTCTATCCCTCCTGGAGATGAGCACCAGCTAAGAATGTGCGTCTCCAGACCGGTGTGTGTGATATCTGGGAGCAGCGCAAGACCCTTTTGGCTGTCAGGAATTTGGAAATAAAATGAAATATGATGTTTGTTGGCTTAAGTCCAGGTTCCAGGTACAATGAGCATTCTCCTTTTCCTGTTGGTTGGTTTCTTTACTACAAAAAAAAAAGTTTTAACCTTGATTTTTTTAGAAGTTGTTTTATAGATTATTTTGGATTTTGGAATAAATGTATCTTGATAACAAACAAAACATTCAGCATTTTGATGTATCCCCTTACAGACTTTTGAGAAATCAAGACACAGTTGGAAAGGCTGGCAGGGGCCAGATCTTGCAAATCATGGGGAGGGATTTGGGTTTTGTTTAAGGCATTGTTCTCTGATTTGACCATTTGCAAAACAAGATGACTGTGGCTGCTTGGTGGGGACTGAAGGGACCAAGAATGAAAATAAGAACAATTGCAGGAGTCCGAGTGGCATGCACTAGTTGCATCAGTAAACACTCCAAGCCCTGGGTAGATGTAGATCTAATTTTGAAACAAGTCAACAGATGTACAAAGGTAGGAAACAGGGGCTCAAGGATGGCTCAGAGGCTTTTACAACAGCAGTAGTGATCACAGTCGTTCGAGGGTTCCATGTCCGAGGATTCAACCAATTGCAGATGGAAAATATTTTTTAAACAAACAAAATTTACAACATCGAAAAAAATACAAATAAAAATACAGTAGAATCACTATTTATGTAGCATTTGCATTGTATTAGGTATTATAAGTGACCTGGAGATGATCTAAAGCAGTGGTCCTCAACCTTTTTGGCATCAGGGACCAGTCTCACAGAAGACAATTTTTCTACCAACAGGGCAGGGGGGATCATCAGGCATTAGATTCTCAAAAGGAGCACACAACGTAGATCCCTCACATGCACAGTTCACAATAGGGTTCACGCGCCTATGAGAATCTAATGCTGCCACTGATCTGACAGAAGACAGAGCTCCACTCACCCACCACTCACTTCCTGCTGTGCAGCCTGGTTCCTAACAGGCCACAGACCAGTACCGGTCTCCGGCCCTGGGGGTTGGGGACCCCTGGTCTAAAGTATACAGGAGTATGTGCATAGCTTGGGGATACACATGATTATTTAATCATTCAGCATGTCCACAGGTAGGACTTTATACATTTGTTTTACAGAGGGGGAAACTAGGCTCTGATGCATAAGTGACTGGCATGAGCTCACAGCGCCCCAGACTTCACACCTGGACACTTACGCACCACAGTCAAAATACTAGCCATAAATATGGCAGCACATAGGGACTGAATTGCTGCCTGGAATTCTATGTTATGGACTGCCTGGCACTAAGGACAATCCTTCCTGTTAACCTTTATTTTCACTGCTTTGGGGTATGACATGGGCTTGGGTTCCAAACCATGGCTTCGAACCCTTTCTAGATGCAGCCAGAGTGAAGCACCACTTCAGTGGTAGTTAATTACCTTTAATGATACTTGTTAACACTAATAATTGCAGCTCCCATTTATTGAGTGCTTACTACAGGCCAGGCCCTGTGCTAAGCGCTTTGAACACATCATCTCCTTCATCCCGCCCAAGTGAGTGTGGGCTGGGGATATTCACGTCGCCCTGGGCTCCCTCCCTCCCGGGATTTCATGGGGAGAGAGATCCTATCAGTCCAGCCTGGTGATTAAGCCTCTCAGGACTTTACTACTATTTCAATAATGAGGCAGTGGCTTTTGACCCATTTCCTGGGCCCAAACCAGCCTTGGGGCCTTAGCTTCTCTGGGGATTCGGTGGCTCTGTGGCAAAATCTGACTCATGGCCTATCTCCTCATGGTCAAGAATCAGGGTGGGGCAGTGGGTGCCAGTGGATGGAAAGGGGGAGAAAAGGCTGCAGTGTGAATCAAGCCCTGTCCCTACACTTAATGGGCACCAAGAAGTCTGCCTAACTGCGGTGGCATTGCAGAGGCCAGAGGCTACCATGACTGTTGCAGCTGGAATCTGACCACTGTTACGTCCACCATGGTGACACTTTGAGAGAGACTTGGTGGTCACATGGTGTGTTTTCTCTCCTCTTCCACAGTCTTTTCCACTTTCAGCCCAGCCCTAGGGCTGTCCCTAGGGAAGGGGACAGAAAGCTATTCCAGAGGAATGCTTGGCGTGAAAACACTTCATCTGGGGACTCTTCCGTTTATGCACTCTTTAGTTCCTCTGCCTGTCCACCCACGTATCCATCTGCCTACTCATCCATCCATCTACCCATCCATCTACCCACTCATCTGTCCACCCACTTATCCATCTATTCATCCATCCACCTGCTACTAAGTCTTTGACCCTGTTCCTGGCCCCAGATGCAGCCCTACATAGAGCAAAGCCCATCCCTTCTGGGCTTAACTTCTAGTGAGGAGAGGTGAAAGCAGATAAGCTAACACAGGCGACATGTCATGTGTCCGGAAGTGAGAAGTTCTGTGGAAAGAAGCAAAGGAGGATCAAGATGACGGGGGGGTAGTGGGGGGGAGTTGTGGGCTGGTGCTGCTGTTTAACAGTGGCTAGGGAGAGTGGGGTGGGTTAGGGAGGCCCCCAGAGAAGGTGACATCAGAGTAGAAACTTCCAAGAGCTGGGGAAGGGAGCCATGCAGGGGACTGGGAGGAGAGGTGCTGGGAAGTGCCCATGGCCACAGGTAGGCATGTACCGAGTGTGTCTGGGAGGCAGTGAAAATATTCTAGAAGCAGTGCTGGGCAGATCAAGTGAGGGAGATACTAGAAAATGAAGTCATTGGGGTGGACCGTGGATGTCTTAAAGACCACGTTGAGGATCATGGGTGATTCCAGCATGAATATGTCTAAACCATCAGGGACTGCGTCCTAGGTTTAGCGTGCATGAGGCCTTCAGGTTTGGGCTGACATCAAGTGCACAAGCAGAGGACACTTTAACAAGGAAACTGCTGATCTCACCATTCTGTTGAAAATACCAAATTCTTATCCTCCTGTCCCTTGATTTGTGCAAATAAAATGTGTTCTTGGAAGGAAATCAGCTCAAATGATGTGGGCACTTTTACAAGGACATAGCATTTGTTGAGTCACCTAGTGTCAGGGGTGTTGGCTCCACATTTTTGATGACAGCAGGTAACACAGGTGGGCAGAGTGTGTCATACCTTGTCACCACGAAGCAGACGTCTCCTGGTCACTGTGACTTCTTTCCATCTTGCCCACAGCCCAACGATCGGCCCATGAGTTGCCCATGGTGGAAAGACAGGACATTGACAGCTGCCTGGTCTATGGGGGTCAGCAGATGATCCTCACAGGACAGAACTTCACTGCTGAGTCCAAGGTTGTGTTCATGGAAAAGACCACAGGTCAGTGGATTTTGAGCTCTTTTTCTGTCCTCTGGAACCTTACAGAAGTGACCCTTTCTTTCTTCTATACAACACAGATTTGAGCAGGGTGCAATCCTGCTTTGTGGAGTTTTATACCCTGCTCTTTTAACCCATGGTGTCTTCAGAGATGGATGATCCTACTGTTCACTGTTGCATAAGTGTGCCATATGGTGTTTTGACCGATTCTAAGCAATTTTTTTTTTGAGTCGGGGTCTCACTCTACTGCCCAGACTGAAGTACAATGATGTGCTCATGGCCACTACAGCCTCGACTTGCTAGGCTCAAACAATCCTTCTGCCTCAGCCTCCCATATAGCTGGGACTACAGGCACATACCACCATACCTGGTTAATTTTTTGTAGAGATGAGGTCTCACTGTATTGCCCAGTCTGGCCTTGAACTTCTGGGTCTCACTGTATTGCCCAGTCTGGCCTTGAACTTCTGGGCTTGAGTGATCCTCCTGCCTTGCTGAGATTACAGGAGTGAGTCACTGTGCCTGGC